>CM022299.1:668523923-668697543 GCA_011799875.1 Thinopyrum elongatum | reverse complement strand
GGTACATAATACTCGCATGCACGGCTACAAAAGCTCCTGACTATAGCGCAGCGCCTCGTGTGATATTGGCTTATAATAATTGGATCGCGGGTTCCCAAGCTATCATTGTCGCTGGTTAGATCACACGTTACGTTTTAATCACATCTGAATTCATTGGCGGACCGGCGGGTGGCAGGGACGGTGCCGAAGCAGCTGTTGTCACGGTCTGTTGCCCCGGCCAATGGCGACGACATGGACTGCGAAGAGGAGCTGCCCTCCCTGACTACATCAGCTAACGCAAAGGGCATCGTAGTTGGCATGGGGGATTTGCTGACCTGTACGCGAAGATCTGTTTTGTGGGCCTCTGCTGCTCACAATGACGATGAAGACGAAGAAGAAGAGGAGCTGGCCCCTCGACGCCGTCGGCTGCCGCCAAGGCCATCGATTCTGGCGAGATGTGTGGGGTCATGAGGTGGACACGGTGGGGGTGGTAGGAGGTGCTACCACGGCGCAGCCCGCGTCGGCCGGCATTGCCGCGCCCATCCACGACAATGGCTCTCGTCCCATTCCTGCTTGGTTCACGGTAGATGCTACAGATGCTTTGCTCATGGGCATCGTGCGGCTCATTGCAGAGATCCGCTGCGGTGCTCACGTTGTTTGGAGAATGGTCATCGTGCTCACGGATGTCGCAATCCCCCGGCGTCGAGGATACACGGTGACGTGTTATGTGCGAACACTGGCCTGCTAGCTCTACGTGATAATGGGCATGCCGGCAAGCTGGCTAAACTACGCCTAGTTGCTCCTAAAATGGGCCCCTACAACTTGGAGGCCCTGTGCGTCGCACAGGCCGACACACCCTGCGCCCGGGCCTGCATTGATAAGTCGTGGTGTTCGAGTTGCGCCACATGTAACGTTGCAATGGGAGTGATCTTTAGGAGTACTCCTTAATTAGTGATTTGTGCAGCTTCATCACTCACATTTTTTTTTTCGTATTTTTGGGGTTCCTGGTTGGTTTTATTATTTCCTTTTTATTTTTATTTACTTTTATTTACTTATTTAATTTGCCATAAAGTTAAATTTAGAAACCTTTTTCAATTTCTGATATTTTCCCAAATTCATGAAATAGTTTCAAATTTGTGATTTTTTGAAACTTTTAAACTTTTCAAAATTCATGAAATTCTTCCAAACCATGCACGTTTTCCTAAACTCATGAAATTTTCAATCCATGATCTTTTTTTAAATAGTTGAACCTTTTCACATTATTGAACTTTTTGAAATTCATGAACAATTTTCAAATTCGCAAAGTTTTAAAATTCACAATCTTTTTTCAATCCACATACATTTTTTCAAATTTGCAAACTTTTTTAAAATTTCTAAATCTTTTCAAATGTATGAACCCTTTCCAAATCTGTGGACGTCTTTTAAATTGAAAACTCGATACGTGATTGATTTTTTCTTAAACAACAGAGCAGCACCTGAAAGAAACAAGAGCAAAAAAAAACTAGGTAAGTGAACACATGTTGTGACCAGTCAGCGAGCAAATTGAGCGGTCAAACTAGATTGCGGGCAAACCACTCATAAATGGGCCACGGCCTACGGGACGGCCATGGGAGTGTTATGTGCTAATTCGCGGCGCTGAAGCGCTCATTAGGAGGGCTCATCTCGCTGGGTGCACGTGTCTCGCTTATAGTGAGATGAAGGGAACCATTGAGTCAAGGGCAGCACAAGATGGGCGGTACGGGTGCGCTAGAGTCACAGACTCCTTACTTGTTTATTCCTTTTTTACTTTGTGTTACACTTACAAAATTCTAAACATATATATAAAATATTATTAAATAATAAGGTTTTTAAAACGTTAATCACGCATTTCAAAAATGTTAAATGTGTATAGAAAATGTTGACCAATATATGAAAAATGTATGCAAAAAATATACAATGTGTGTGAAAAAGTTGATCATGTATTTAAAAAATGTTAATCAAGAATTAAAAATATTAAAAAAGTATTAAAAATAGAAAAGAGCATTTCAAAATTTTAAATGTTAGAAAAAAATTGACCATGTATTCAAAAAAATCTTGCATTTGAAAAAATGTTGATCAAGCATTTGAAAAAAAGTTAAATGTCTATAGACAACATGTTACCAGTATTAATTTTTTTTTTTTTACTTGAAATTTTTTAATCAAGTATTTGAAAAAATGTTAAATTGTATAGAGAAAATATTGACCACGTATTCAAAAAATCTTAAACTTGTATTTGAAAAATATAAACATGTATTACAAAATGTATGAAATATATACCAAAAATGCTACTTTCGCGTAAAAAGCAGACATAAAAAATATAAGATCCAGAAAAGTAATTGTGTTTTTAAAATGATAACTTGTATATAAAATGTTTTTAATGTATACGAAAAATGTTGAATGTCTACTAAAAACTGATAAAATCAAAAAAGGAAAAGGAAAGAAGAAGAAACAAGAAAACCGAAGAAAGAAAAAAAAAAAGAAAAGAATAAGAAACAGAGAGAGAAAGAAAAAGAAAAACCTGGTGAAAATCAAGAAAAAACAAAGAAAACCGATGAGAAAACAAAGAAAACAGAAAACTGAAGAAACCCGTGAAAAACTAGAAAAACCAGTAAGAACAATGCAAAAATAAAGAAAAACGATGAACAACTAAAGAAAAGAGAAAAGATCCAATGAAAACATATAAAGAAATGAAGAAACGGAAAAGAAAAGAAACGATTGGTGCAAAAAAAACAGTGAATCGGTCACTACCGAAACGTTCGAACCAGCGAAGCGTTCGCAAGAAAAAAAACAGAAAAATGGGTCGGCCTGGGATGTTGTAGAGGGCCAGCCTATAAATATGGGACTGTTTGTTTTAGATTAAATATCCCAGGAATTACAAAGGAGAGTAAGAAAGACAGGCTATCCAATCGTTGCAGACTATGCAATTTGTGAGCTCCTGCTTGTTTATGCCTGGAGAATTCAGCATCATCCCAAAGCTGTCAACGTCGCCAGGTTCATCTGTTGCTTCTTTGCCCATTGATGAAGCAACGGCATTATTTTCAGTACCAGCAGCATCAATGCATGCATATTTCTTTTATGGACTTTGCTTCCAAGTTTGGTGACTGACTGGTGGATCACTTCAGGCCTTTTTTTCCCATTGGTGGGTGGATGGAGCTGGTAACTAAATTAAAATTTGGGCTTTCGAGTATCGGTGCTGCTGAAGAAGAAAGGACTGCTTTCCAATAATAAGTAATTTCGCTGGGTCAACAGTATTACCTATTAGACACTAGTGGCCTTTCCGGTGTGGATGTTTACCAGGGCAAGCAAGCCATTTGAAGGCTACTTGGACTAAATTTGCTGCAGCTGTCGATGGCATGCATGCGTTCCTTCTTCAACAGATAATTTAGCCAAGTCAACAGTTACCTACTAGTAGAGGAAATGCCACTAGGACTAGTGGCCTTTCCGGTGTGCATGTTTACCAGGGCAAGCAAGCCATTTCAAGGCTACTTGGACTGAATTTGCTGCGGCTGCCGGTGGCATGCATGCGATCTTTCTTCAACAGATAATTTCGCGTCAACAGTTACCTACTAGTAGAGGAAAAGCCACTGGGACTAGAGGCCTTTCCGGTGTGCATGTTTACCAAGGCAAGCAAGCCATTTCAAGGCTACTTGGACTGAATTTGCTGCAGCTGCCGGTGGCATGCATGCGTTCTTTCTTCAACAGATAATTTCGCCAGGTCAACAGTTACCTACTAGTAGAGGAAAGGCCACTAGCCGGTGTGCATGTTTATCAGGGCAAGCAAGCCATTTCAAGGCTACTTGGACATGCATGCGTTCCTTCTTCAACGGATAATTTCGCCAGGTCAACAATTACCTACTAGTACAGGAAAGGCCACTGGGATTTCCGGTGTGCATGTTTACCAGGGCAGGCAAGCAAGCCAATTAAAGGCTGGTTACTTGGACTGAATTTGCTGAAGCTGTCGGTGGCGTGCGTTCCTCCTTCCACTGAGAGATGGAGAAATGGAGATGGATGGATATTCTGACGACATATCCATATCATCATGGTGATATGATCGTCACTAGCTAGCCGCCTAATTAGTTTGCTTGGCCGTAACAGCTAGTAGATGATGGTGCGGTTCCAGCCTCCGATACATCCATCAAACGCGCCATGACTGCCCAACTGACCCATGGAGTATTATTGTATACTGCCCAAGCCCAACATGGGTATTATTGTATATCGCCAGTATATATGTATCTCCCCAGCGACAACCAACAAGGCTGCTCGTCCTTGATCTTACACACGACGACACTAGGCAGAGAAGAAGCTTAAACCAAAAGATTACTCAATTTATATATTTTCCTTTTGCAAGTTGATGGGGTCGCGCCGGGTTGATCTTGAAACTAAAGAATAGTTTGACATGCATGGGTCGATGGATCCATGTGATGTCTGGGAAAAGAAGACCATGCCAGCAGGCACAAGAAAATAATCCGTAGGTACATAATACTCGCATGCACGCGCTACAAAAGCTCCTAGCTATAGCGCAGCGCCTCGTGTGATTATTGGCTTATAATAATTGGATCCGCGGTTCCCAAGCTATCATTGTCGCTGGTTAGATCACACGTTACGTTTTAATCACATCTGAATTCATTGGCGGCACCGGCGGGTGGCAGGCGACGGTGCCGAAGCAGCTGTTGTCACGGTCTTGTTGCCCCGGCCAATGGCGACGACATGGACTGCGAAGAGGAGCTGCCCTCCCTGACTACATCAGCTAACGCAAAGGGCATCGTAGTTGGCATGGGGGATTTGCTGACCTGTACGCGAAGATCTGTTTTGTGGGCCTCTGCTGCTCACAATGACGATGAAGACGAAGAAGAAGAGGAGCTGGCCCCTCAGACGCCGTCGGCTGCCGCCAAGGCCATCGATTCTGGCGAGATGTGTGTGGGTCATGAGGTGGACACGAGTGGGGGTTGGTAGGAGGTGCTACCACGGCGCAGCCCGCGTCGGCCGGCATTGCCGCCGCCATCCACGACAATGGCTCCTCGTCCCATTCCTGCTTGGCTTCACGGTAGATGCTACAGATGCTTTGCTCATGGGCATCGTGCGGCTCATTGCAGAGATCCGCTGCGGTGCTCACGTTGTTTGGAGAATGGTCATCGTGCTCACGGATGTCGCAATCCCCCGGCGTCGAGGATACACGGTGACGTGTTCATGTGCGAACACTGGCCTGCTAGCTCTACGTGACTAATGGGCATGCCGGCAAGCTGGCTAAACTACGCCTAGTTGCTCCTAAAATGGGGCCCCTACAACTTGGAGGCCCTGTGCGTCGCACAGGCCGCACACCCCTGCGCCCGGGCCTGCATTGTATAAGTCGTGGTGTTCGAGTTGCGCCACATGTAACGTTGCAATGGGAGTGATTTTTAGGAGTACTCCTTAATTAGTGATTTCGTGCAGCTTCCATCACTCACATTTTTCTTTTCGTATTTTTTGGGGTTCCTGGTTGGTTTTATTATTTTCCTTTTTTATTTTATTTTACTTTTATTTACTTATTTAATTTGCCATAAAGTTAAATTTAGAAACCTTTTTCAATTTCTGATATTTTCCCAAATTCATGAAATAGTTTCAAATTTGTGATTTTTTGAAAACTTTTAAACTTTTCAAAATTCATGAAATTCTTCCAAACCATGCACGTTTTCCTAAACTCATGAAATTTTCAATCCATGATCTTTTTTTAAATAGTTGAACCTTTTCACATTATTGAACTTTTTGAAATTCATGAACAATTTTCAAATTCGCAAAGTTTTAAAATTCACAATCTTTTTTCAATCCACATACATTTTTTCAAATTTGCAAACTTTTTTAAAATTTCTAAATCTTTTCAAATGTATGAACCCTTTCCAAATCTGTGGACGTCTTTTAAATTGAAAACTCGATACGTGATTGATTTTTTCTTAAACAACAGAGCAGCACCTGAAAGAAACAATGAGCAAAAAAAAACTAGGTAAGTGAACACATGTGTGACCAGTCAGCGAGCAAATTGAGCGGTCCAAACTAGATTGCGGGCAAACCACTCATAAATGGGCCACGGCCTACGGGACGGCCATGGGAGTGTTATGTGCTAATTCGGCGCCTGAAGCGCTCATTAGGAGGGCTCATCTCGCTGGGTGCACTGTGTCTCGCTTATAGTGAGATGAAGGGAACCATTGAGTCAAGGGCAGCACAAGATGGGCCGGTACGGGTGCGCTAGATGTCACAGACTCCTTACTTGTTTTTATTCCTTTTTTTACTTTGTGTTACACTTACAAAATTCTAAACATATATATAAAATATTATTAAATAATAAGGTTTTTAAAACGTTAATCACGCATTTCAAAAATGTTAAATGTGTATAGAAAAATGTTGACCAAGTATATGAAAAATGTATGCAAAAAATATACAATGTGTGTGAAAAAGTTGATCATGTATTTAAAAAATGTTAATCAAGAATTTAAAAATATTAAAAAAGTATTTAAAAATAGAAATCGAGCATTTCAAAATGTTAAATGTTAGAAAAAAATTGACCATGTATTCAAAAAAATCTTGCATTTGAAAAAATGTTGATCAAGCATTTGAAAAATGTTTAAAGGTTCTAAGACAACATGTTTACCATGTATTAATTTTTTTTAATCTTTTACTTGAAATTTTTTAATCAAGTATTTGAAAAAATGTTAAATGTGTATAGAGAAAATATTGACCACGTTCAAAAAATCTTAAACTTGTATTTGAAAAATATTAAACATGTATACAAAATGTATGAATATATACCAAAAATGTACATTTCGCGTAAAAAAGCAGACATAAAAAATATAAGATCCAGAAAATGTTAATTGTGTTTTTAAAAATGATAAACTTGTATAAAAATGTTTTTAATGTATACGAAAAATGTTGAATGTCTACTAAAAACTGATAAAATCAAAAAAGGAAAAGGAAAGAAAGAAACAAGAAAACCCGAAGAAAAAAAAAGAAAGAATAAGAACAGAAGAAAGAAAAAACCTGGTGAAAATCAAGAAAAAACAAAGAAAACCGATGAGAAAACAAAGAAAACAGAAAACTGAAGAAACCCGTGAAAAACTAGAAAAACCAGTAAGAACAATGCAAAAATAAAGAAAAACGATGAACAACTAAAGAAAAGAGAAAAGATCCAATGAAAACATATAAAGAAATGAAGAAACGGAAAAGAAAAGAAACGATTGGTGCAAAAAAAACAGTGAATCGGTCACTACCGAAACGTTCGAACCAGCGAAGCGTTCGCAAGAAAAAAAACAGAAAAATGGGTCGGCCTGGGATGTTGTAGAGGGCCAGCCTATAAATATGGGACTGTTTGTTTTAGATTAAATATCCCAGGAATTACAAAGGAGAGTAAGAAAGACAGGCTATCCAATCGTTGCAGACTATGCAATTTGTGAGCTCCTGCTTGTTTATGCCTGGAGAATTCAGCATCATCCCAAAGCTGTCAACGTCGCCAGGTTCATCTGTTGCTTCTTTGCCCATTGATGAAGCAACGGCATTATTTTCAGTACCAGCAGCATCAATGCATGCATATTTCTTTTATGGACTTTGCTTCCAAGTTTGGTGACTGACTGGTGGATCACTTCAGGCCTTTTTTTCCCATTGGTGGGTGGATGGAGCTGGTAACTAAATTAAAATTTGGGCTTTCGAGTATCGGTGCTGCTGAAGAAGAAAGGACTGCTTTCCAATAATAAGTAATTTCGCTGGGTCAACAGTATTACCTATTAGACACTAGTGGCCTTTCCGGTGTGGATGTTTACCAGGGCAAGCAAGCCATTTGAAGGCTACTTGGACTAAATTTGCTGCAGCTGTCGATGGCATGCATGCGTTCCTTCTTCAACAGATAATTTAGCCAAGTCAACAGTTACCTACTAGTAGAGGAAATGCCACTAGGACTAGTGGCCTTTCCGGTGTGCATGTTTACCAGGGCAAGCAAGCCATTTCAAGGCTACTTGGACTGAATTTGCTGCGGCTGCCGGTGGCATGCATGCGATCTTTCTTCAACAGATAATTTCGCGTCAACAGTTACCTACTAGTAGAGGAAAAGCCACTGGGACTAGAGGCCTTTCCGGTGTGCATGTTTACCAAGGCAAGCAAGCCATTTCAAGGCTACTTGGACTGAATTTGCTGCAGCTGCCGGTGGCATGCATGCGTTCTTTCTTCAACAGATAATTTCGCCAGGTCAACAGTTACCTACTAGTAGAGGAAAGGCCACTAGCCGGTGTGCATGTTTATCAGGGCAAGCAAGCCATTTCAAGGCTACTTGGACATGCATGCGTTCCTTCTTCAACGGATAATTTCGCCAGGTCAACAATTACCTACTAGTACAGGAAAGGCCACTGGGATTTCCGGTGTGCATGTTTACCAGGGCAGGCAAGCAAGCCAATTAAAGGCTGGTTACTTGGACTGAATTTGCTGAAGCTGTCGGTGGCGTGCGTTCCTCCTTCCACTGAGAGATGGAGAAATGGAGATGGATGGATATTCTGACGACATATCCATATCATCATGGTGATATGATCGTCACTAGCTAGCCGCCTAATTAGTTTGCTTGGCCGTAACAGCTAGTAGATGATGGTGCGGTTCCAGCCTCCGATACATCCATCAAACGCGCCATGACTGCCCAACTGACCCATGGAGTATTATTGTATACTGCCCAAGCCCAACATGGGTATTATTGTATATCGCCAGTATATATGTATCTCCCCAGCGACAACCAACAAGGCTGCTCGTCCTTGATCTTACACACGACGACACTAGGCAGAGAAGAAGCTTAAACCAAAAGATTACTCAATTTATATATTTTCCTTTTGCAAGTTGATGGGGTCGCGCCGGGTTGATCTTGAAACTAAAGAATAGTTTGACATGCATGGGTCGATGGATCCATGTGATGTCTGGGAAAAGAAGACCATGCCAGCAGGCACAAGAAAATAATCCGTAGGTACATAATACTCGCATGCACGCGCTACAAAAGCTCCTAGCTATAGCGCAGCGCCTCGTGTGATTATTGGCTTATAATAATTGGATCCGCGGTTCCCAAGCTATCATTGTCGCTGGTTAGATCACACGTTACGTTTTAATCACATCTGAATTCATTGGCGGCACCGGCGGGTGGCAGGCGACGGTGCCGAAGCAGCTGTTGTCACGGTCTTGTTGCCCCGGCCAATGGCGACGACATGGACTGCGAAGAGGAGCTGCCCTCCCTGACTACATCAGCTAACGCAAAGGGCATCGTAGTTGGCATGGGGGATTTGCTGACCTGTACGCGAAGAACTGTTTTGTGGGCCTCTGCTGCTCACAATGACGATGAAGACGAAGAAGAAGAGGAGCTGGCCCCTCAGACGCCGTCGGCTGCCGCCAAGGCCATCGATTCTGGCGAGATGTGTGTGGGTCATGAGGTGGACACGAGTGGGGGTTGGTAGGAGGTGCTGCCACGGCGCAGCCCGCGTCGGCCGGCATTGCCGCCGCCATCCACGACAATGGCTCCTCGTCCCATTCCTGCTTGGCTTCACGGTAGATGCTACAGATGCTTTGCTCATGGGCATCGTGCGGCTCATTGCAGAGATCCGCTGCGGTGCTCACGTTGTTTGGAGAATGGTCATCGTGCTCACGGATGTCGCAATCCCTAGCGTCCTATAAGCTCGCTGGCATGCCTTGCCATGCTGCCCGTGGCCTGCGTCAACACCATGCATGGTCCTACATCAGCTTTACGCAAGGGTCCAGTGAAATTCGCGCCCCCCTCCAAGGCGGTTCATCGTAGGTCTTGGGCGTCTGTTGTATTTTCTACGGCGGACTCGACAACCTCATCTGAAGTGGTTCTGCAGTCCGCTCTGGCTGATCAGATTGCGCTGCTGCAAGGCTGCCTGGTGCGGGTTGGGAGCTTTTTGGAGTGGGCGGAGGTTGCTCTGAGTAGTCTCTCCCCTGTGCCGGCTATGCTGCAGACTGCCATGACGTCACATCCTCCTATTGTAGTTGGTGTTTGCTCCGAGGAGGACATGGAGGCAAAGTTATATGGTTGTTTCTCCCCTCGTGTTGGGGACATTTCGTCGCCGATGTCTGCTTCGCCCCCTATGTTATCTACCACTCAGGACGAGTCCATCGCCATGCTCGTGGCTCCGGTGCTACAAATCATGCCCGAGATTAGGGAGCTATGTCTGAGCTCTGCTTCGCTTTTGTCAGTGAAGCACATGAAGGTGGACTCACTAGTGACCTCGTGGGAGGGAGATGATTCATGTCTGTCATGTGAGCATCCAGAGGCGTCTTCTGAGTCCTTCGGGTCGGAGGTGCATGTGGTTGAGGATATTGATATGGCTGGTGTGTGCGCTAATGGGAAGGCGTCTGCGGTTTCTTGATGGATGATGCTCAGTTTCTTGTGTTGTTGATGTGGCTTAGATTGTCCAAGTCATCGTTGTTGGTGTTCTTGTCAGGGCTCTGTTGTGTTGTGCAAGTGTGGTGAGGTACGATTGTTGTGTGTTAGGAGCACGTGACGGGTTGTCTGTGGTCACGGTGTTTCGTGCTTCGTGAGTAGCCTGTTTTCGGGTTGTTTGTATCGGTTTTCGCCCGGTTTTCCGAAAATTAACTGGGCAATTCTCTTCTTCTTAATTAATCGATGAGGCAAATATTTTGCCTCCGTTTCGAAAAAAAACATCTGAATTCATTAAGATTATGCAGATGCTGGAAGGAAGGCCACCGACAGATAGGGAGGCAGGCAGGCGATCGACGGTGCAGCAGATTCTGTGATGGATTGGGGTTGGCAAGGCCATCTCCAACGCCGACCCGTAAACCGTCCGGACCGCAGAAGCCATCTAGCACGGTCCTGTATCGGTCCGCGACGCTGTGCCGGACGTGTTTTCCCTGCAAACCAGAGACAAATGTAGGGGCCTTCGTGGGAGTCCGGACCGATGCCAAGCCCGCTTCTGACTGCGCTAGCCCACCCAAACCACTCATCCCTCCCGCGCGCTTCCCTCCCGAAACGGCCAGCGCCAGTGCCCAATTCATACCCGGCCATAGCGGACGCGACCGCTCACTGGTGCCGACATTGAAGCGGCGCGGCAGCCAAGAGAATGCCGCCCGCGCCGCTTTCTGGTGCAGGCGACTGCTCCGTGTTCAAATGACACGACAACCGCTCGTCCGTCCGTCTGCCACCCACATTAATGAGACTCCGGCTCCACCTATGTGTCCCTCTGCCGCACATCATTGCTATATAAATCGCTGCCCCGGTCATAGCCGCAGTCATCCACCTACGATCCATCTTCGCACCATTCCCACCATGGATTCCTCCCCCGCCAAAGCTCTCTGGGACGAGCTGGCGCCGGATCAGAAGAAGGAGATGGCTGCCATTCCTGCCGGCTGGCTGGCCGGCAGACAGCCGGAGGACAACGACATCCCAATGGAGGACGCGGACAACGATGAACCGGCGCCACCCTCCTCCTCCTCCACACGCACCCTTGCCGGTGCATTGCACCATGACCATCGGTAAGGCTCGTGCCCATTACATGGACATGGTGCGAAAGGAGCGGAAGGACCAGTTCCGGGAGGCGCGGGCCGATGCCGCCTACAACCACCACCTCCTCCAGGAGCACATGCAAACGGAGGAACAGCTCGCCTCCAGCAGGGCGATCGTGCCAGACGCGGACCCTACGTAGCAAGAGGCGCTGCTGGAATCCTACCACTCCGCCCGTGAGATCCGCCTCGCCCGCTGGCGATACCGCCAGCGAGTGGCGGATGTGGTGGTCGCCTACAAGGAATGCGACAATGTGGTGGGCGAGGCGGTGTTCGGCGAGACCGGCGACGAGAGTGAGGACAACGCCGAGGCCGCGCCCCGCCGGCACGACCACGAAGCCGGCACGTCCGCGTGCGCAGCCGCAGCGAGGAAGAGTAGTGCACAGTAGGTCGCCGCCGCTCGGGTGTCAGGAAGGCCACCGCCCTCCCTTCGACATCAAGCTTGGCGGGATCAACATGAGCGGCCGATTAGCCATTTGGCGGCGACATGGAGGCGGACAGCTTCACTTCTCGGGGCTCATGGCCAGACACGGGGAACGGGCGCCGGCAACCATTTAGATTGGGTATTAATTATACCTGCAGAGCCAGATTAGTATCGGTTAGTTGATGTAAATGTAATGAAATCCGTAATGATTCGTCTGCCTGGCGTTTGTGAGTGCCTGATTGCCTGGTGCATATATATCACGAGGAGCGCGTGTGTGTCATGTGTATCATCAAAGCATGGATACTGCCTGTTTGCCTGCACCGACTATGCTAGAATAGTGTATTAGTATTAATAAAACCGTGCCTAAAGTGCTCGAATTAAAGACATATCCATCTGTAACTAACAAAGAGTCGCAACTTTTTTGCTTAACAAACTTGGAAGCGGCAGGTCACCCTCAGTCCTTGTACTACATCAATCAATCCTTTAGGAATCAGTTTTATTATACTCCCTCTGTCCCACAATAAGTTTCTCAATTTTATAATAACTTTACACAAAATTATACTAAAGTTGAGATACTTATTTTTAGGACGGAGGGAGTATTAATTAAAAAGCACTCTCTTAACGGAGTACAGTACTACAAATCTACGATGCGGGCAGTTTGATGTACCATGTGGAGCTGGAAAAAGAGAAGAAGAAATGGCAAGCAGCGTGTCGTGGTCTGCAATTAATTTATTACCCCGCCACTGGATGGATTCAAATTGACTAATGCAGCACGGTTAATTAGCTGGAGCGCGTGGCACACGACTAACTGAGGATTCTTGAACAGGTCGTCGTAAGTACTACTTCTCCGTCCCATAATATAAAAATGTTTTTTATGATGGAGGGAGTATATATTAGTCCCCTTCTCCTCAATTAATTACTTATTTTTTGTAACCCTGAACCTTAGAACAATCAATTGGTATGGACGTGCACAGATCGATCGTTGCCTGTGTTCAACACAATCAAAGAAATGGTTAATAACTAATTAAACGTGAATCCATGTATGTACTAATCTTTTTTTGCGGGATATTTATGTATTAATCATAGTCAAAGGGAACTACATCAAGTGCTGCTGCATGTCGTGCAGCAGCAGACAAGGAAAAAAAGTCTCTACCAGTACAGAGGTGCGATTGTGATTGTGACTGGTCTTGGTGTCTTTTTGGTTGGCTAGATTACGCATTAGTTAATTCTGTAAGTTTTCCTCAAAATAAGGTTAACTCTGAAAGTTGAATGTGTTTGTGTGTGCGCGCTTAATTATTTGTGTGCCACAGATATGCGAATCATTCTACTCGTTCGACTGGTACACATATGGCATATTCTGCTTATAAACCATCCGATTCGATTCAGTGGCAAGGAATGTGCTAGGTAGCTGTGAATGCTAAGCTAAGCATCTCTTCTATTTCCCGCCGAACCGATAGAAGAGGACAAGAGAAAAGAAAGGCAGATGAGGAAAAACCCACCGAAGATAGATATAGATGTCCGTGTGTATTCCACCCATTGTTCAAGATATCTTCCGATATGCCGATAAATCGGCCGATTTATCGCTTATCGCTGTCTAACTGATAAGATAAATCGACCGATAAATCGGTAGATATGGCGATAAATTGGCCGATATGCCGATAAACTGGCCGATTTACCCCTTATCTTGGGTCGACCGATAAGTTCCCGACAAGCGATATCCCCAACATTGATTCCACCCAAACATTTACTCCCTCCGTCCATGAATAAGTGTACATCTAGTTTTTGTTCTAAGTCAAAGTTTTGAAACTTTGATCAACTTTATAGAAAAAAGTAGCAGCACTTATGGCCCTAAATTAGTATCATTAGATTAGTTTTGAAATGTACTTTCATAATATACCAATTTGATGTCATATATGCTATTGCTCTTTTCTATAAAATTGATCAAAATTATAAAATTTTAATTTATGACAAAAGGTATAAGTACACTTATTCACGAACGAAGAGAGTAGGTCCGTTCCGGTTCAGTTAGCCCCAAAGGCATGGGGTTATCCTCCTTTCTGAAAAAGAAAAAAAAAGTTAGCCCCAAAGGCCCGAGGTTATCCTTCTTTTTAAAAAAGAAAACATAAGTTAGCCCCAAAGGCGCGTTGAAGCTGGCGTATAATTTTCAACTGACAGATAATTTCACCAGGTCAACAATAGAGTATTACCTACTAGTACTCCTGTTATACAGCAAAGGCCACTAGCGCTAGTGGCCTTTCCGGTTTGCATGTTTACCAGGGCAAGCAATCCAAATAAAGGCTACTTGGACTGAATTTGCTGAAGCTGTCCGTGGCGTGCGTTCCTTCTTCCATCGAGAGATCGAGAGATATCCTGACGGCATATCCATATCATCGTTGTCGTCATCGCCGACGACTTCATCGTCACCAGCTGCCTAACTAGTTTGCTTGGCCGTAACAGCTAGATGATGGTGCGATTCCAGCCACCGATCCATCCATCAAACGCGCATGACTGCCCAACTGACCGGCCAGTTACATACACATACTAGTAGTAGTAATATTATGCCGTACCAGCAGCAAGCTAATCACCGTGAGTTAAATAATGAACTAATATTGGGTTGTTGATCGCTAGTACCCCTTCATTTTCTTTAAACATGACCATTATGGAAAATACATTTTACATTTATGCAAAACCACCGACATTAATCAAGACAAAAATTAATGATACTCCCTCGTACTACCAACATGTTTAATACTTGCATGCATGCATTCATAATGACACTCAGTTACTTCCTCGCTCAACCCCCGCTCAACTTCCTATTCCTTCCTTGCATGCATGTGGTGTATTAATGATCCCGGTAAATGAAATGAAAAGATGACTTGCAAAACAGTCATTAAATTTTACCTTGATACCTATAATCTTGATTTGTAGCATTGTACATAAAAATAAAGGGAGTATGTAAAAATCTCATCAATTAAATTTCCATGGTTGAAGCCCGCGGGATTGAGTGTCGCCAAAGTATCATGAGAAATTGAGACACACTCGCGCATGTTGTGTGTGTGCGCCAACGGCATAGTCTGCATGATCGATGACAATAACCCCTGCCTGCAGCCTACGTGTGCCACAGTATTTTGCACGAAACACTACTGCTCAAGGAGAGGTCTAGCAGCTCATGGTTTTTCACTTTCAGTGAGATGTTGGTGAAGCTCACTGAATTCCAATCATTTCACTGGACACGGAAATAATTATATATCTTTTCCGGTCAAAATGTTTCAGCAGACTCAGTAGCTCACAACGTTTGAAAACAGTTTTATTTATTTTATATTTGGTTGCATCCTAGCCGGATGAATGTTTAGGTCCTTTGGTCGAAGCGAGATCGTCGAATGTCAGTGCTAGTCTAGCTAACAAGTGAAAAGTTGTGACTAAACCCAAACAAGCCTGTTTGGGAGCTTCTTTTTGTGACTCCTTCTCCTGATCAATGAATTTGGTAGATCTCGTACCAACATTTAGAAGAAAAAAAACA
Organism: Thinopyrum elongatum; assembly: GCA_011799875.1. Taxonomy (NCBI): domain Eukaryota; kingdom Viridiplantae; phylum Streptophyta; class Magnoliopsida; order Poales; family Poaceae; genus Thinopyrum; species Thinopyrum elongatum. Next base: position 668,682,079 of record CM022299.1, on the reverse strand, counting down.
GATAAGTGATCTTCTAACCGCTTTTGTCGACACTAACCCAGACATGACCCTCCTAATGGCTGTAGTACTAACGGTAGATCTAGGAGACGTCGGCGGCATGCGTGTAAGCAGAGATCGGTCGATAGATAGACAGTTTCAGATGTGATGGATACTCTGACGGACTGGATATCCACATCATCGTCGTTGTCATCAGCTGCTTAATTGGCAGTTCCTTGCTTGCCCGTAACAGCCACATACATATTGATGGTTCAATCCCATCTCCCGGCCGATCGATCCAGCTCAACCGCATGCAATCGCAATTGGACGCCACCACCTTCCTTCGATCACAACACATATGATATATGTCGTCCAAGCGACTAATTAATTACCCGTTGTTGATCGTGTTTGTCAGTGCCTGATTGAGTGCCACCAAAGCGCATAAGTATCACGAGGAGCGTGTGTATGTGTTGTGTGTATCATCAAAGCATAGATACTGCTTGCTTGCCTGCATGCACCGACTATATTAGAATAGTGTACTCTTAATAAAACCGTGCCTAAAGTGCTTGAATTAAGTAAATGCCTATATGTAACCAGCAAAGAGTCACAACTTTTTTTGCTTAACAAACTTGGAAGCGGTAGGTCACCGTCAGCCCTTGTACTACATCAATCAATCGTTTAGGAATCAGTTTTATTATATTAATTAAAAAGCACTCTCTTAACGGAGTACAGTACAAATATATGCCGTGGGCTGTTTGACGTATTATATGTGTAGCTGGGAAAATAGAAGAAGAAATGGGAAGCAGCGTGTCGTGGTCTGCAATTAATTTACTACTCCGTCAGTGGATCGATTCAAACGATTGAGTAATGGAGCGCGGTTAATTAGCTGGAGCGCGTGGCACACAAGTAATTGAGGATGCATGAACAGGTCGCCGTAAGTATATATTAGTCCCCTCCTCCGCAATTAATCATATATTTTTTGTAAGCTGAACCTTAGAGCAATCATTCTACGGTAATTCAGTTGGCAGATCCATATATACCAATTTCTTGAACACCGCATGCGTGTATTCAGGGCCGGAGACAGGGGGGGCGAGCAGTGTGGTACTATATTACTGTTCCTGTGCTAATGGCCGGGAGTAATTACCCTAACTTAAATTAGCCGCTGGAATTACAACGTACAGAATTAAAAGGCCCAGCCCATGACATCGGGGCAAGCGATGGATCAGATCGATCGGTACCTGAGTCTCGCTGTTATGTAAGTCTAGGTCAAGCGGCAAGCGCTTCCGCGCTTACCGTGGCCGCCTGCTGCCGTTCTCTACGCCGCCGTCCACAACCACATCCCAGCACATGGCCGGACGCTAGGATGCATCTATCAGGCGCGCCGGCAAACTTACGATTGTCGTACAGCAGATTCAGTCAATTGATTTGCCTCCAAGTGGAACCGTTTAACTTGGACGGACAGGGAGACACATGCATGGTTGAGATGCAGGCAGGCTGCACCCCGGGGAGGGACGAGGGAGATCTACTGGCGAATCGTATAGTGTGTTTTAATAATTCATTTGATAATGTGGCATATCCGAAGGGATATATCATCTGATTCGTTTGGTACGACTGCATATTATTTATAAATATGGGATCAAGCTGTGGATGCTTAGCTAAGCATCTGTTCTATTCTTGCCCAAGGAAGGAACCAAAGACAGACAGAGGGATCCGAATGGGGATGGATGCCAGTGCCACCGGTTAGAATATGGTGCTGGAGCGTGTCGGTGCAGTGCAAGCCTGTGTCGGTTGAGTCCGTCCGCACCATATTCTAACCTTGCCCTGGTTAAAGCAAACAAGACAGACAGAGAGTTTGAGACAGAAGGAAGGATGGATATTCTGACGGACGGACGGGATATCCCAATCATCAGCACCATCGTCATCGTCGTTGTAGTGTAGTACAACCAGCTTCTCAAGTTGGTCTTTTTTGTGGTTGGATAGTCTGCCCTTCCACATCGCTGTAGGCTGTGTGGTGTTTTTTGTGTTTCTCTTTCCTTTCGCTTGTGCTCTCTCGTTTTTGTTTTGGTGCTACTATGTGTAGCCCACCCCCCTGTCCTTTTTCTCTGATCAATGAATTTGGTAGAATCTACCAACTCAGATTATAAGGGTTAACCAGCCAAGTGTGGCGCCCCGGCGGCAACAGCATATGTGGTGGCGTTGACGTGGCCTGGCAACAGCCTCGGTCCCACGTGGAGGCACGTCATTCATAGTCAGCCTGATTTTAATTCACGCCGGCCCGGCCCGGCAACATATCTCGCTGCAAAGAAATGCCAAAGTCAGCAGGTCAGCACCACCGTTCCCATCTTCTTCATCCTCTGCCCTGCACCGGCAGGCAGTCGATGCTATAAGAAGGGAGGCAGAGCCTCCTCTCGTCTCATCACCACACCACAGCTGCTGAGTCCACAGCACCGTTCTTCTCTTCCTTCCATTCAACTCAACGCTAAGTCCTTGAGGTACCTTTTATTTCGTTGCGTTGCGTCGTCTCCCTCCTCCTCCTGCTGCCTCATCTGCTCCTGCTCCTCCTCCTCTTCCCCCTGTTACTCTGCTCCGGCCAGATCTCCTCCACACCGCCGGGAGTGAGGCGGAGATCGCCCCCAAGATCGACTGCCAGGCCTCCACTAACATACTGCACCCTTCCATTTTCGCAGATCAGATAGAGCGCTAGCCTCGCTCCGCCTCGCCGCAAGATCCATCCCATCCATGGCTCCCTCACAGGAAGTCGCCGCCGCCACCAAGGAGCCATCCACCAACGGCACGGCCGCCGCCCCGAAGACCAAGACCCCGGCCCTCAACGAGCGGATCCTGTCCTCCATCACGCGCCGCTCCGTGGCCGCGCACCCGTGGCACGACCTGGAGATCGGCCCGGACGCGCCGACCATCTTCAACTGCGTGATCGAGATCCCCAAGGGGAGCAAGGTCAAGTACGAGCTGGACAAGAAGACGGGGCTCATCAAGGTGGACCGGGTGCTCTACTCCTCCGTCGTCTACCCGCACAACTACGGCTTCATCCCGCGCACCCTCTGCGACGACTCCGACCCCATCGACGTCCTCGTCATCATGCAGGAGCCCGTCGTCCCCGGATGCTTCCTCAGGGCCAAGGCCATCGGCCTCATGCCCATGATCGACCAGGGTGAGGCCGACGACAAGATCATCGCCGTCTGCGCCGACGACCCCGAGTACCGCCACTTCAACGACATCAAGGAGCTCCCGCCCCACCGCCTCGCCGAGATCAGGCGATTCTTCGAGGACTGTAAGTCATTGATACGCGTGATCAGGTTAATTCGTCACAAGAGAATGTGTTTTCTTCTGTTCCTGAATGTGTTTCTTTGATTGATTGGGGGATTCAGACAAGAAGAACGAGAACAAGGAGGTGGCCGTCAACGACTTCCTGCCGTCAGAGGACGCCTACGAGGCCATCCAGCACTCCATGTCAGTCCCCATTCCCCGGTTTTTCATTCTCGATTCATGTCAAAACATGAGCAATTAGCGAACCATTCAAAGTGATATATGCATTGAACTGATGATGATCTTGCATGATTTCTCCTTTTCAGGGATCTCTATGCCACCTACATTTGCGAGGGCCTGAGAAGGTAGATAGATCTGCCGGTGGTGCCAGTTGCCGCTTGCTGGAGGATGTTGACGAAAAATTATTCGTGTCGAGAGCGTTACCTACCTCATGAACATACATTCATTCTTGTGTTGTGTTGCAACAGGAGACATAATTGATGTGTATGCACATTTAGTTAGAATTATATGGGCAAAACACAATGATAGTTCATGCGAAATTGAATGCTCACCAATAATTCATCAACATATTCTAAGTTAAAACAGAACTGTTTATCTTCGAACCCAACTTGAAATATATTCCATGATGGTTATAGAGGTGGTGTCGGCGTGTGTTGGGTGGCTGGTGAGCACCAGTTGTCAGGGATCCATGCCGTTGTCACACAGTATTAACAAAAAAAACATGATAAAGTGGAAATCCTGGCATTTTACACAAACAATTCTAGAAAACAAAAATAGTAGGTAGCAAGCTCTAGAGGTCCTAAAAACATGTGTTTCAATTGTGAAAGGATGATACATATGTTATCAACTTTTAAGGAGAAGACGTACCGACTTGTCACTATAAATAAAATTAATATTAATAAAAAGCATAAATAATAAGATCACACGATTCATTGACATATTAAAATTATTTATGGAAGAAGATAATGGATATGCATAGGGCTCATTGACTTTAGTTGAATAAGTAGCATGAGATTTGCTTTTATTATTGAGCTTGTTGAGATTGACAGGACAAATTTCTTGTTAGCGCCGATACACTGGTGGCTATCATTGCAACTGGAGATACAAAAAGTTGTACATTTCTAGAGACCCATTGTTGTTTCTAATTCTTCTTTTCGTCACCATTGTCAATAATGGTCACGTTTTGTCTGATTAATCCCACAACTACGAGTTTGTTCATCATATTGTACCACACCGCTTCACGAGTCTCCCTTCCCCACTTACTTATAATTTTGTGGACTTTTAATGCTCCTAGTATTAATTGACATTTCAAACGGGCAAACACAATCATAATCTAAGATCTTAAAGAAATAATCTCATGAATTAATATACAAATACAACATAAAAATAGATGTAGATATTTTAGCCGTGTTCGTATTTTCTTTCCCGCCAAAGCAAGGTTCGTATAAAGTTGTGTGCACCCTCAACCGTTAAATATTCAAACGACAGTCAAATCCTTCCTTTTAAATTATGTAGCCTCTCCCTTCCCCACTAACTTATAATTTTGTGGACTTGTAATGCTCCTAGTATTGTTTGACATTTCAAATGGGTGAGCGCAATCATAATCTAAGATCTTAAAGAAATAAACTCATTAATTAATATACAAATACAACATAAAAAAAGATGTTGATATTTTAGCCACGTTCATATTTTCTTTCCCTCCAAAGCAACATTCGTATAAAGTTGTGTGTGATACCCCGCGTGTTGCCGCGGGTCTCGCCTGTGGGGAATATCCCCAACACACCCCGTGAAGTCGGATCGTGGATCAGCCGCCCAGAGAGACCAGAAACTCGTCGAGAAGGCAGAACCCTAGCGTCCGGAGTTCATCCGGAGGAGGGACTGGCAAGGAGAAGAGGGAGATCTTCCTCACCGCGCGCAAGGGGGGTTCAACATCATCACCACTATCATCATCACCATCATCCACATCCTTATCATTGTAACATCAAGAACCCTAGTGGATCATCTTGCGTGTTATTCAAATCATTTGTCCATGTATGCCATTACCCTTGTCATGATGTTTGTTGTCTCCATGTGTGAGTAGACCCATAGTTCTCGGGGATATTATGAACCTTAGTATGTGTAGGATCTGAAACGTTATTATGGATATGAGATTCCTTGTTGAATGCTTAGTTTAATAACTTCATGAATGTTGTGAAGGGGCCCCACTCAGCATTTGTGCCTTATGGCCACGAAGTATCACTGTCGTTGTAAAGGGCTAGGATGTGAAGGCAATTTGAGGTGACAGTAAAAGCCTATTGCTCCTAACCTTTGCAATTGATAGGGTGTAACACCCCCTTGTAATAAGCTCTGTGACACTCTGTTAAAACTGCCAAGTCATGATCATTTGCAGTGCCAAGTCATATGGGTTAATGATCCAATTCAAAATCCACATCTGAAAATCAATTCAAATTCAAAAGTGAAATATGAAGTTGATCAAACTCTGTTGGGAAAATGTTCATTAAATGGCAAATAATCCAGGAACATTGCTAAAACCAATATCAAAATATTTGGAGTTGGACAAGTAACTCAAACAAGATGAAACAGCACCCAAAACAGCAATATTAATTCAATAAAAATCATTACAAATTCAAATGGCTTCCAAATCTGTCCAAACCACTTTTTGGTGAGAGCTAATATTGCATTGCAATATTTGGGACAACTCTCACATTTTACAAAAGTGTAGAAATGCCCTAACTATTTTGAAACAGGAAATGAAATAAGGAAAAGGGTAAAGCAAAAACAGAAAAATAAAACGAGGCACTGTGCACTGGGCCTAAGTGCACAGTGCCCCGGCAGCCGGCCCATCTGGCCCAATCTCCTTCTCTCCTTCGCGCTGTCGCCATCTCCCTGGCCGAGCGCGCGCGCGCCGCTCCGGCGCCGACACCGCGACGCCGCGGCTGGCCAGGAGGGGATAAGGTCGAGCTGATGCTCTCCCCCTGGTCCTCCCCGTCATTTCCCCCTTCCCCACGCGCGCCTCGCCTCTCCCTCTCCTCCCAGATCCGTCGACGAGCGCCACCGTCGCCGTGGCCTTGCCGTAGACGCGGTCACCGACGTTCCCGAGCTCCGCCAGCACATCCACGAGCTCCGCCACCCTCCGCTCCTTCGTCCCCAACAACGAGCAGGAGCCCGGAGCCCCTGCAGCCGCTGGACGCCGTCGCCCCCTTATTCTCTGGCTCCGGCGAGCTTCTTCGATTCCGGTCGCCGGGCTGCTCTACTAAGCTTCCAACGGCCACCGTGCGCCTCTCGGTGAGCCTCTCCTTCCCCTACTGCTCCTCGTTGATCACCGAGCGCTCTGTAGCTAGCTGCCGTCATTGCCGAGCACGGGTCGCCGCTGTGCACTTCGCCGCCGCGGCCACAGACGCCGTCGTGCTCGTCCGGACCCAGCATCGAGCTCCTAGGGCTCGTGCGAGTCTGGCAAGACCCCTAGCACTCCTCCCCGCGTTGTGTAACTTAGAACCCGACGAGGCCCGAACTCCGGCTCCGCTGCTACTCAACGCCGGCGAGGATTCCGGCCGATTCCGGCGAAACCACCACCACCACTGCATGCGGCCCGTTCGACTCGTTCGAACGCGCCCTCGCGCTCGCAAAATGCACGCCTGTGGGCGATTTCCGACGGAGGCCCGAGCCCTCCGCCGTGTTTTGTGCACGCCGGCGACTAGCCGCCGGCCGCCGACGTGGCTGGGCGTGGGGTCCACTCTGGGACGCTGACCAGTGGGCCCCCTGGCCATTTTTGACCACGTTGACCACGGTCAACCGTGGTTACTGTTCATCCCCTCTCACGGACATGTGGGCCCCCGTGGCTAATTAGACTAATTAAACAGTTAATTAAATAAAATTAATTAGATTAGCCTAATGTCTCACTGACAAGTGGGGCCCGCCCCCTAATTAACCCTGTGGATTAAGTTAATTCACTGTTAAGATAAACAGAGACTGACATGTGGGTCCCACATGTCATATTTGACTCTGGTCAGCGCCTGTTGACCGCTGACGTCACAATGACGTCATGCTGACGTCATAATTCATTTTCTGTAATTAAAGTAATTCCAGAAATTCAAATAAACTTCGAAAAATCATAACTTTTAAACCGTAGCTCGGATCGAAAAAGTTAAAACATGAAACTTGCTCAGAACGACGAGCCGAGTCTGATCAAGCCGTCTGTTTTTTCATCGGAACCCCCTACGTAGAAGAACTCGTAACTCCGGACCCGAATCCGGCAGATGAATAGTGCACACACATCGGATATTAAATCCCAGATTAATTCTAAAATAACTAAAATGACTTAGATGCATAATTAGGCAACCCTGCACTGCATCATAGCATCACACGCACCGTATTGCATTTGTTTGCATTATGTTTACCTGTTTCTTCCCCCTCTTCTCTCTCGTTAGACCCCGACGTTGACGTAGCTCCCGAGGCAGACGCAGCTCAGGAGTACGACTACGTCCCCGACGATACCACTGAAGACCTTGCCCTTGCCCCCGAGCAAACAGGCAAGCACCCCCATTTCGAGCATGCCTATATCGCCTATTCTCTTCTCTCTTATGCTTGCATTAGAACTGCTACTGTTACTGTTTTCCTATATCTGCTGCATAGCCTGTTTATTGTAACCTGCCTTACTACCTTGCTGGTTATCCTAGACTATCTGGAATAGGCTGGGTAGAGACCCGACAGAGACCCCCACTTGATCCCGACTGCCCTGCTGGATATCAGAAGACCCGATCATCGGGATTGAAGAATAGACCCTGGCACCGCACATCACTTCCCTCTTAGTTGCCGACACTGCTGGGTTACCGTCGAGTGCCGAGGGTGATACCTCGTCAGCACTTCTGATGTTAACCTTGTAGGTTAATTACTCGGTCGTGGTAAGCGAGGGTGATTCCTCCTACACCACCCCCGATAATGACATCGTCGCTCAACTCCTCAAGTGTGGACCACGAGGGTGATTCCTCCTTCGTTCACCTTGATGATAACATCGAGCGGGAATTCCGACGAGGGTGATTCCTCAGGGTTCCCCCTTGGTGTTGGACACACGGATACCATAGATACTGTGACTTGCACTAAATGATGTTACTAAAGACGGGTCGGCCCTGAGGGGTACCCGCGCGAGCTTAATGCGAAGTGATGTGGAGTCGGGTTGACCTGGATGGTGCCCGCGAGATAACTACGAGGCGTGGCCGGGCATTCTTAGCCCTTGCCGCAAGTCCTCGAGACGGGGCGACGGGGTCACATCGATCGTGAGTCTCTGCTCGTTTCCGCGTGCTCCTAATCCACTACGGTTTGGATATTTGATCCGAGGGGCCTCTGGCCTGATAGCACTAACCATCACGTGGGCATAGTATGGGCGTTCTGCGTCGTATACATCAGCCGAAGCTTGTTTGACGTCAGTAAGGAGCGGCGCACGCCGAGTTGGACTGGGAACACAACCGCGCTTGTATAAGGGGTTGCTAGGTCTACTCTCGGTGGCCCCGTAACGTGCAGGAGTTCCCGGGGCGATGGCCCAAGACCCCTGGGGGCATAGGTTTAGTCCGGCGTGCTGACCTCTCTTATAAGCCTAGGTCGGGTTGCGGCGTGTTGCTTAGCCGAGGCCGGGCATGACCCAGAAAAGTGTGTTCGGCCAGAGTTAAGTGAGCGTGGTGGGTAAGTTGGTGCACCCCTGCAGGGAAGAAACTTCTATCGATAGCCTGTCCTACGGTAACGGACACTCGGAGCTGTATCCCGATCGGTACAACTAGAACATGTGATGAGAACTGGATAGTACGGCTCTGGGATTGCTTTCTCGCAGGGAGTCGAGAAAGGATCTCAGGTCGAGGTTGATGATACTACTACTACTACTTTACATTATGTTGATCTGCTCTCTTCTATTGCTGCAAGACTCTCGAAGATTGTTGAAGATGCTAGTCTTCGATAGGACTAGGCTTTCCCCCTCTATTCTGGCATTTCTGCAGCCCAGTCCACATATACAGCCATTCCTTTGACAATGTTGCATATGTAGTGTAGATCCTTGCTTGCTGAGTACTTCGGATGAGTACTCACGTTTGCTTCACTTTCTTTTTCCCCCATATTCCATTTGATGCCACCAGACGACGGAGCCCCTGAGCCAGACGCCCCAGCCGACGACCAGTACTACTACCCGCCTGACGAGTACTACTACTACTACTACGAGGAGCCGTTTGACGACCAGGAGTAGGATCGGAGGGTCCAGGGCAGGAGGCCTACGCCTTTCGATCGTAGTATTTTTATTTTACCCCACCTCTGTGAAGGCCTATTTCTCTCTCTCTGTAATATATCTGTACTCAGATATCTGATGCTTTCGCTGACGCTTGTATGCCATCGAGCTGTGTATTCGAGCCCTCGAGGCCCTGGCTTGTAATATAAAGCTTGTATGGCTTTATTTATGTTTTAGAGTTGTGTTGTGATATCTTCAAGTGAGTCCTTAGGTTTGATCGTGCACATTTGCGTGTATGATTAGTGCACAATTAAGCCGGGGTCGTCACAGGTTGGTATCAGAGCCGACTGCCTCTAGGTATCCCCCTTCCCAATTCCTTGGCCGAAGTTTAGTCTAGTGGTCAAAAACTGTTTTACTAACTTGGCTGTGTGGCTTACGGGCCCACGTCACCAACTAGGTGGTATTAGGATCTTTTATTCCTCGTCTTTACTCTGGGATTCTAATCTCTCATCTATTCGGGTTTAATAAAATTTACTAACACCGACATTTAGGTTCTCGTTAATTCTATCCACCCGGAGAGCTGGATTCAGTGCGATTTCCCTGACGTTGATCTGATTAGTCTGATAATCATTTTCCTTTCCATTGTTTTGTTTAACCTTTCCTTCTGGGATCGGTTATATTTCTCATTGTATTATGACAACCCTGAACTTCTCTGTTTTAGATGGATCGACTGTTTCCACCGCGGCCTACGACCCAGCTTGTGCGTCGCACTTGGGCTCGTGATGCCCCTGGGTTTCCAACTGTTCTGATCGCCCTCCTGAGTAGACTGGGTTACCGCTAGTATCCCGAGTACATGGTCTATGAGGTTTACCGCGAGTTCAACCAGGAGCAGTACTATGCTGAAGTTCGGATCTATGATCAGCAGAACAACTCAGACACTGAGCTACACCTTTTTCACGGAATAGGCGTGACGATTGAGATGGCAGTACATGATGCCGCCTACTCTGCTGTCGCACGTCTCCGAGGAGAGCACAATGCTAGCTTGGATGACTCTGTGTTTCGGTACATTCCGTATGCACCTATTGGAGATGCTACTGGATTTTACACAGCTATCTCTGCCCCGTACGAGTCTCGACGCTACGACCCGCAGGTTCTGATTCAGTGCACTCAGGCACTGGATCGCACTGTTCGGGCTCTTGCCGTCGAGTTGTTCGCCACTCGAGCACACTACTACGAGGCTATGACACAGTTGCTACCAGCTGTTTGTGCAGGGATACACCCGGAGTATATTCTTTACCCACGCAGGACCGAGATGTCGCCAGGTATTGATTGGCCTGTAGTGGGAGGTCACACGCCTGCACATGGACCTCTTCTTACAGTTCGAGACCGGGTTCTGCATCAGAGTGCACATGGAGCACAGGATCCTGCCGCGACGAATATTCGTCGGCCGCACTTGCAGTTACCCCGTTTCAGTGGTTTTCTCCGACGCTGATGTAGCCTTTGCTATGTCACGTTGTGTACTTCCTTACCGCGTGCCTGCGTGCCGCCTAGTGTGTCTCTAGTTTTTCAATTTGCGCCGTTATGCTGCCCGATTGTAACCGACTGTGTATGGATCTGCATGTCTTAATGACTACTTTTAGCATCTATTGCACTCTTTCAATAACGTCGAGTTACATCATGTTTATTGTTAAACACTTTCATAAGCTATTGCTGAAATACCCCTGTTGAAATAGCAGGATGGCTGACAACAACCCGCCACCGCCGCCACCACCTGATTACATGGCAGCGATGATGCAACAATTTGAACTCAACCGCCAGTTTATGACGGGGATTATGCAGCAATTCCCTCGTCCTGATGATAATCAGCAGCCACCATCCATTACCTTGCCAGAATTCATGAGGCTCAGTCCATCATTTTTCCGCAACACAGTCAACCCACTAGATGCAGATGACTGGCTGCGTGACATCTCTCATGAGATGGAGTCTGCTGGTGTCGCCGAAGTTAACTATGTCACTTTTGCGACTTATCTTCTGAAGGGTCCCGCAGCCCAATGGTGGGCCACCCACCGACAGACTCTGCCGCCTGGTACTGTCGTCACTTGGGCAGAGTTCAAGATTGCTTTCCGAGCCCGCTACATTCCTCTAGCTGTCATAGCTAGTTAGAAGGCCGAGTTCCGTAGCCTTGTTCAAGGAAACAAGACTGTGGAAGTCTATCAGCGCGAGTTTCTAGATTTATCTCGCTATGCTGAAGAGGACATTCCTACTGATGAATGCAGACATGAGAAGTTCCGTGAAGGACTGCATCATGATATACAGTTGGCCCTGCTTGTTCAAGATTACCCTGATTTCGCCACCTTGGTGAATAAGGCTATTATGGTTGAAACTGGACTGAAGAAGCATAAAGAAGCGTCCAGACGCACCCGAGAAACGGGCTCATCTTCGGGCTCGTCTTCCCAGAAGCGACGCATCTGGTTTCCCCAAGGCATGTTCCGTTCAGCAGCTCCTGCGAACAGGCCCTCTTATGCTGCACCACGCCTGCCACCTCCACCACCGAGGCAGCCTCTGCCAGCTCCAGCACCTCGAGCTCCAGCACCTCGTCCTGACAGCGAACTATGCTTCAAGTGTGGCAAGCCAGGTCACCGTGCTAGAGATTGTTCTCAGAATCAGAATCAACTGGCTCTCCCTTCTGTTGGCCGTGGAATTGGCCGTGGTATTCCTCAACAGCGCAACTATAATGCCAGACCTTCTTATGGTCGTGGGCAGTACTACCACGTCAACATGTCTGAAGCTCCAGATCAACCAGATACTGTGATGGGTACACTCCTCGTTAATTCAGTACCTGCATCCGTTTTATTTGATTCAGGAGCATCGCATTCCTTCATGTCAGAAAATTTTGCACGCATGCATGACATTAAATGCGAATACATGAACACACCCTTATTGGTACACACTCCCGCGGGTGGTTGCCGAACCTCTGCGGTTAGCTATAATGTTCCCGTTGAAATCGAAGGGTTGGAGTTCAGTGCGTCTCCCATTATTCTGAAATCGTCCAAGATTGACCTTATTCTGGGAATGGATTGGTTGAAGGCCCATTACGCCTCAATCAATTGCGCCACCAAAGTTGTTCACCTCTTGCACCCCTCGAATGAGATGGTTAATTACCATGCTCATATCACTCAGAACGCCGAGGCGCAAATTTATGCCTTGAACGCGTTGAATGCTTCTCCACTTGATGTGATCGAAAATATCCCAGTTGTCTGTGACTTCCCGGATGTTTTTCCAGAAGAACTTCCAGGAATACCCCCTGCTAGAGCTGTCGAGTTCGTCATCGACTTGAAGCCTGGCACCACTCCTATTGCGAAGCGCCCCTACAAGATGCCCCCGCACCACCTCATCGAGCTTAAGGAAGAAATTGATAAATCCTTAAGGAAGGGTTTCATTCGCCCTAGTTCCTTTGCCTAGGGAGCACCGTCTCTTTTCGTCAAGAAGAAAGATGGAACGAATAGGTTGGTCCAAGATTATCATCCTATCAACCAGGCAACCATTCAGAATAAATATCCACTTCCCCGGATCAACGATTTATATGACCAACTCGCTGGATCTTCGGTGTTCTCTAAACTCGACTTGAGGTTGGGTTATCACCAGATCCGTGTCCGCGAAGAGGATATTCCGAAGACTGCATTCGTTACTCGCTATGGTTCATACGAGTACACCGTCATGTCGTTTGGCTTAACAAACGCTCCAGCTACATTCTCCCGCCTAATGAATTACATATTCATGGATTACCTCAACAAATTTGTCGTGGTATATCTGGATGATATTCTGGTTTATTCGAAGAACAAAGAAGAACATGCTAAGCACCTTCGCCTTATTCTGGAGAGACTTCGAGAGCACCAATTATATGCCAAGTACTCTAAGTGCGAATTCTGGCTTTCTGAGGTAACCTATCTTGGACATGTCATCTCCAAGGATGGTATCGCAGTTAACCCGGAGCGAGTTCAAGCTATTCTCGACTGGACCCCTCCGAAGAATGTCAAGGAAGTCAGAAGTTTTCTCGGGCTTGCAAGTTATTGTCGCCGTTTCATCGAAAATTTCTCCAAGATTGCCAAGCCCCTGACTAATCTGCTCCACAAAGGCGTTAAGTTTGAGTGGACAGACAAATGTCAGGAAAGCTTCCAGACCCTCAAGGACAAGCTGACTTCTGCTCCAGTCCTTGCTCCTCCAGACTCTCGCAAAGATTTTGTGATCTTCTGCGATGCCTCTCGCCAAGGACTAGGTTGTGTCCTAATGCAAGAGCGAAGAGTAATTGCTTATGCTTCGCGACAACTGCGTCCACATGAAGAGAATTACCCAGTGCATGACCTCGAACTTGCTGCTGTGATTTATGCTTTGAAGCAGTGGCGTCATTACCTCCTTGGTAATCGGTGTGAGATTTACACCGATCATCAGAGCTTGAAGTACTTATTCACTCAACCGGAACTTAATCTTCGTCAGCAGCGTTGGTTGGAAACAATCACCGATTATGACTGTGGTATTTCCTACACTCCTGGCAAAGCTAATGTGATGGCTGATGCCTTGAGCCGCAAGTCATACTGTAGCAACCTCATGGTAAAACAAGCTCAACCCCAGCTATATGAAGAATTGCGCAAGCTGAATCTCTGCATCATTCCGCAAGGTTCTCTTAATAACCTTGTGATACAACCAGATCTTGAGAAAACTGTCAAGATTGCGCAAGCTAAAGATGCCGAAATTGGTCTAATGAAGAAAGAGCTTCACCTTCAAAAGTACAGGGATTTCTCGATTGCTGAAGATGGAACCTTGTACTTCCGAGACCGCATTGTAGTACCTCGCTACGAGCTGATGACTGACAAAGTCATGAAGGAAGCCCATGATACACCGTTATCTATCCATCCGGGTAGTACCAAGATGTATCGAGATCTTCGTCAAAGGTACTGGTGGTCTAGAATGAAGCAAGATATTGCTCGTTATGTTGCCGAGTGTGACGTTTGTCGTCGCGTGAAGGCAAAACATCAGAAACCTGCTGGAATTCTGCAACCGCTCCCTATTCCTCTATGGAAGTGGGATAAAGTGCAAATGGACTTCATTACTGGTCTTCCCAAGTCTCAGAAAGGTCATGATGCTATTCTTGTCGTCGTCGATCAACTCTCCAAGGTTGCACACTTTCTGCCAGTTAAGGAGACTATTACTGCTAGTCAGTTAGCAGAGCTATATATCTCCAGAATTGTTCCACTTCATGGTATTCCCAAAGAAATCAGTTCAGACCATGGCAGCATTTTCACTGGCCATTTCTGGGAAAGTTTCCAGAAAGCAATGGGAACTCATATCACCTGGAGTTCAGCTTATCATCCCCAATCCCAAGGTCAAGTTGAGCGCGTTAATCAAGTGCTTGAAGATATGCTTCGAGCTTGTGTTATATCCTTCGGTAAGAAATGGGAGGAATCTCTCCCGTATGCCGAGTTCTCTTATAACAACAGCTATCAAGCCAGCTTGAAAATGGCCCCCTTTGAGGTTCTTTATGGTCGTAAATGTCGAAGCCCTCTGAATTGGTCAGAAACTGGGGAACGACCTCTTGTTGGACCGGACATTATTCAGCATGCCGAAGAACAAGTCCGAATTGTCCGGGAGAATCTCAAAGTAGCTCAAGACCGTCAGAAGAGTAATTATGATCGTAAGCGATGGGGTGTGATCTATCAACCTAGTGATCAAGCCTATCTTCGTGTCACTCCAATGAAGGGCACCCATTGTTTCGGAATCAAGGGCAAGCTAGCTCCTCGCTATATTGGTCCTTTCCGCATCGTGGCTAGACGTGGACAGGTGGCATATAAATTGGAGTTGCCACCGCAATTCTCCCATATTCATGATGTCTTCCACGTGTCGCAACTCCGAAAGTGCTTCAAGGAATCCCCGCACCGTGCAGTGGATCATGAGATGCTCGAGCTACAAGATGATCTTTCCTATAAGGAGCATCCGATCCGCATCCTCGATGAAGCTGAACGTCGAACTCGCCAGAAGACGACCAAGTTCCTAAAAGTGCAGTGGTCGAATCACACTGAAGATGAAGGCACTTGCGAACACGAGGATTATCTTCGAGAAGAATATCCCGGACTCTTTCCTTCTACCTCCTGAATTCTCGGGACGAGAATTTCTTTTAGAGGAGGAGAACTTGTAACACCCCCTTGTAATAAGCTCTGTGACACTCTGTTAAAACTGCCAAGTCATGATCATTTGCAGTGCCAAGTCATATGGGTTAATGATCCAGTTCAAAATTCACATCTGAAAATCAATTCAAATTCAAAAGTGAAATATGAAGTTGATCAAACTCTGTTGGGAAAATGTTCATTAAATGGCAAATAATTTAGGAACATTGCTAAAACCAATATCAAAATATTTGGAGTTGGACAAGTAACTCAAACAAGATGAAACAGCACCCAAAACAGCAATATTAATTCAATAAAAATCATTACAAATTCAAATGGCTTCCAAATCTGTCCAAACCACTTTTTGGTGAGAGCTAATATTGCATTGCAATATTTGGGACAACTCTCACATTTTACAAAAGTGTAGAAATGCCCTAACTATTTCGAAACATGAAATGAAATAAAGAAAAGGGTAAAGCAAAAACAGAAAAATAAAACGAGGCACTGTGCACTGGGCCTAAGTGCACAGTGCCCCGGCAGCCGGCCCATCTGGCCCAATCTCCTTCTCTCCTTCGCGCTGTCGCCATCTCCCTGGCCGAGCGCACGCGCGCCGCTCCGGCGTCGACACCGCGACGCCACGGCTGGCCAGGAGGGGATAAGGTCGAGCTGATGCTCTCCCCCTGGTCCTCCCCGTCATTTCCCCCTTCCCCACGCGCGCCTCGCCTCTCCCTCTCCTCCCAGATCCGTCGACGAGCGCCACCGTCGTCGTGGCCTTGCCGTAGACGTGGTCACCGACGTTCCCGAGCTCCGCCAGCACATCCACGAGCTCCGCCACCCTCCGCTACTTCGTCCCCAACAACGAGCAGGAGCCCGGAGCCCCTGCAGCCGCTGGACGCCGTCGCCCCCTTCTTCTCTTGCTCCGGCGAGATTCTTCGATTCTGGTCGCCGGGCTGCGCTACTAAGCTTACAACGGCCACCGTGCGCCTCTCGGTGAGCCTCTCCTTCCCCTACTGCTCCTCGTTGATCACCGAGTGCTCTGTAGCTAGCTGCCGTCATTGCCGAGCATGGGTCGCCGCTGTGCACTTCGCCGCCGCGGCCACAGACGCCGTCGTGCTCGTCCGGACCCAGCATCGAGCTCCTAGGGCTCGTGCGAGTCTGGCAAGACCTCTAGCACTCCTCCCCGCGCTGTGTAGCTTAGAACCCGACGAGGCCCGAACTCCGGCGCCGCTGCTACTCAACGCCGGCGAGGATTCCGGCCGATTCCGGCGAAACCACCACCACCACTGCATGCGGCCCGTTCGACTCGTTCGAACGCGCCCTCGCGCGCGCAAAATGGTCACCTGTGGGCGATTTCCGATGGAGGCCCGAGCCCTCCGCCGTGTTTTGGGCACACCGGCGACTAGCCGCCGGCCGCCGACGTGGCTGGGCGTGGGGTCCACTCTGGGACGCTGACCAGTGGGACCCCTGGCCATTTTTGACCACGTTGACCACGGTCAACCGTGGTTACTGTTCATCCCCTCTCACTGACATGTGGGCCCCCGTGGCTAATTAGACTAATTAAACAGTTAATTAAATAAAATTAATTAGATTAGCCTAATGTCTCACTGACAAGTGGGGCCCGCCCCCTAATTAACCCTGTGGATTAAGTTAATTCACTGTTAAGATAAACAGAGACTGACATGTGGGTCCCACATGTCATATTTGACTCTGGTCAGCGCCTGTTGACCGCTGACGTCACAATGACGTCATGCTGACGTCATAATTCATTTTCTATAATTAAAGTAATTCTAGAAATTCAAATAAACTTCGAAAAATCATAACTTTTAAACCGTAGTTCGGATCGAAAAAGTTAAAACATGAAACTTGCTCAGAACGACGAGCCGAGTCTGATCGTGCCGTCTGTTTCTTCATCGGAACCCCCTACGTAGAAGAACTCGTAACTCCGGACCCGAATCCGGCAGATGAATAGTGCACACACATCGGATATTAAATCCCAGATTAATTCTAAAAATAACTAAAATGACTTAGATGCATAATTAGGCAACCCTGCACTGCATCATAGCATCACACGCACCGTATTGCATTTGTTTGCATTATGTTTACCTGTTTCTTCCCCCTCTTCTCTCTCGTTAGACCCCGACGTTGACGTAGCTCCCGAGGCAGACGCAGCTTAGGAGTACGACTACGCCCCCGACGATACCACTGAAGACCTTGCCCTTGCCCCCGAGCAAACAGGCAAGCACCCCCATTTTGTGCATGCTTATATCGCCTATTCTATTCTCTCTTATGTTTGCATTAGAACTGCTACTGCTACTGTTTTCCTATATCTGCTGCATAGCCTGTTTATTGTAACCTGCCTTGCTACCTTGCTGGTTATCCTAGACTGTTTAGAATAGGCTGGGTAGAGACTCGACAGAGACCCCCACTTGATCCCGACTGCCCTGCTGGATATCAGAAGACCCGATCATCGGGATTGAAGAATAGACCCTGGCACCGCACATCACTTCCCCCTTAGTTGCCGACACTGCTGGGTTACCGTCGAGTGCCGAGGGTGATACCTCGTCAGCACTTCTGATGTTAACCTTGTAGGTTAATTACTCGGTCGTGGTAAGCGAGGGTGATTCCTCCTACACCACCCCCGATAACGACATCGTCGCGCAACTCCTCAAGTGTGGACCACGAGGGTGATTCCTCCTTCGTTCACCTTGATGATAACATCGAGCGGGAATTCCAACGAGGGTGATTCCTCAGGGTTCCCCCTTGGTGTTGGACACACGGATACCATAGATACTGTGACTTGCACTAAACCATGTTACTAAAGACGGGTCGGCCCTGAGGGGTACCCGCGCGAGCTTAATGCGAAGTGATGTGGAGTCGGGTTGACCTGGATGGTGCCCGCGAGATAACTACGAGGCGTGGCCGGGCATTCTTAGCCCTTGCCGCAAGTCCTCGAGACGGGGCGACGGGGTCACATCGATCGTGAGTCTCTGCTCGTTTCCGCGCGCTCCTAATCCACTACGGTTTGGATATTTGATCCGAGGGGCCTCTGGCCCGATAGCACTAACCATCACGTGGGCATAGTATGGGCGTTCTGCGTCGTATACATCGGCCGAAGCTTGTTTGACATCAGTAAGGAGCGACGCACGCTGAGTTGGACTGGGAACGCAACCGCGCTTGTATAAGGGGTTGCTAGGTCAGCTCTCGGTGGCCCCGTAACATGCAGGAGTTCCCGGGGCGATGGCCCAAGACCCCTGGGGGCATAGGTTTAGTCCGCCGTGCTGACCTCTCTTATAAGCCTAGGTCGGGTTGCGGCGTGTTGCTTAGCCGAGGCCGGGCATGACCCAGAAAAGTGTGTCCGGCTAGAGTTAAGTGAGCATGGTGGGTAAGTTGGTGCACCCCTGCAGGGAAGAAACTTCTATCGATAGCCTGTCCTACGGTAACGGACACTCGGAGTTGTATCCCGATCGGTACAACTAGAACATGTGATGAGAACTGGATAGTACGGCTCTGGGATTGCTTTCTCGCAGGGAGTCGAGAAAGGATCTCAGGTCGAGGTTGATGATACTACTACTACTACTTTACATTATGTTGATCTGCTCTCTTCTATCGCTGCAAGACTCTCGAAGATTGTTGAAGATGCTAGTCTTCGATAGGACTAGGCTTTCCCCCTCTATTCTGGCATTTCTGCAGCCCAGTCCACATATACAGCCATTCCTTTGACAATGTTGCATATGTAGTGTAGATCCTTGCTTGCTGAGTACTTCGGATGAGTACTCACATTTGCTTTACTTTCTTTTTTCCCCCATATTGCATTTGATGCCACCAGACGACGGAGCCCCTGAGCCAGACGCCCCAGCCGACGACCAGTACTACTACCCGCCTGGCGAGTACTACTACTACGAGGAGCCGTTTGACGACCAGGAGTAGGATCGGAGGGTCCAGGGCAGGAGGCCTACGCCTTTCGATCGTAGTATTTTTATTTTACCCCGCCTCTGAGAAGGCCTATTTCTCTCTCTCTCTGTAATATATCTGTACTCAGATATCTGATGCTTCCGCTGACGCTTGTATGCCATCGAGCTGTGTATTCGAGCCCTCGAGGCCCTGGCTTGTAATATAAAGCTTGTATGACTTTATTTATGTTTTAGAGTTGTGTTGTGATATCTTCAAGTGAGTCCTTAGGCTTGATCGTGCACATTTGCGTGTATGATTAGTGCACGATTAAGCCGGGGACGTCACATAGGGTAACTACGGAGAACCCTTAGAGAGGCCGCGTCCATGGGGTAAACCCTTAATTATCATGAGTTGTAACCCTATGGGGGAGACTATGATGGTGGTGTGCGTGGAACAAAGTCTACTTTGAGTAGAACGTGTACTGTACCCGGCTCCGCCCAGCATAATCATCAACAGTGGCTCAAGTATCCATCTCATACTATGCCTATGCATAGGTGCGCTAGAAACATACCAATGGGGATTCCGAACTCCCAGAGAATGGCTTACTGCTCTGTTGTTTCATCAGTCACTCTAGTCATTGTTCTCTATTTACTTTAAAGCTCGTTTCACTACTCAGTCACAAGTCATTACCGCCCTCACTTTGCTTTAAGTCTACAATTATATGCAGGCATAAAAATACATAATTCACTACAAGAGGCAAAAGTCTGATTCCTATGCTCCGGATAGCTACTCTTACTTTGAAAAGGCTACAACTAAACCCTATGCACTTGCAGGCCATCAAGCTTTTTCTGGCACCATTGTCAGGGAGTTGAGCGCTTTTGGGATTTGTCTTGAATTTTGAATTATTTTGTGTTCTAATGGTTTTTGTAGAATGCGAGCAGCCATGGTCCTTTAGGAAGAAATTTATAAGGTTGGGGTTCAACTAGTAGCAGGACTGATTCAAGGAGAGAACTTTATATTTGTTGGTCTTGACCTATTTGTTGCAGGACTTAACTAATGAGGAGATAAAACCTAAAATATTTCCTTATTCCCTTTAAAAAGGAGCCGTTGAATGGCTATTGCATCATCCCACAAGTACCTTAAGTAATTGGACAGAGCTGTCAGCTGCATTCATGATCATTATTATCCTCAAGTAAAATTATATGAGATAAGAAGGAAGATCGGTAGCTTTGGGCAGTGACCAGGTGAGTTATCCTTTCTTTATGTATTGTATCTGCGTCAGTATTTTCCCCAAGGAGTAAGGGATGATGCAGTACAGCGAAGATAGGTATTTCCCTCATTTATGAAACCAAGGTTATCGAACCAGTAGAAGAACCAAGCAACACTATGTAAACGGTACCTGCACACAAAGAACAAATACTTGCAACCCGACGCGAAAGAGGGGTTGTCAATCCCTCTCGGGTAAAAGATTGGTAAAGTAATAGATTGGTAGATGCAAATAGAATAAAGGCAAATAAAATTCAGCGAGATATTTTTGGGTTTTTGATAATATAGATCTAAAAATAAAAGATACAAATAAATAATAAGGCAAATAGCAATATAGATCTGAAGATATATGATGAGAAAATAGACCCAGGGGCCGTAGATTTCACTAGTGGCTTCTCTCGAGAAAATAGCATATGGTGGGTAAACAAATTACTGTTGGGCAATTGATAGAACCTCAAATAATTATGACGATATCCAGGCAATGATCATTATATAGGCATCACGTCCAAGATTAGTAGACCGACTCCTGCCTACATCTACTACTATTACTCCACACGTTGACCGCTATCCAGCATGCATCTAGTGTATTAAGTTCATGAAGAAACGAAGTAATGCAATAAGAACGATAACATGATGTAGACAAGATCTATTCATGTAGGAATAGCCCCCATCTTGTTATCCTTAATAGCAACGATACATACGTGTCTTGCTGCCCCTTCTGTCACTGGGAAAGAACACCGTACGATCGAACCCATCACAAAGCACCTCTTCCCATGGCAAGAAAAATAGATCTAGTCGGCCTAACTAAACCAAAAATTCGAAGAAGAAATACGAGACTATAAGTAATCATGCATATAAGAGATAAAAGAAACTCAAATAACTTTCATGGATAAAAAGATCTGATCATAAACTCAAAGTTCATCGGATCCCAACAAACACACCACAAAAAGAGTTACATCAAATAGATCTCCAAGAGACCATTGTATTGAGAATCAAAAGAGAGAGCGGAAGCCATCTAGCTACTAACTACGAACCCATAGGTCTAAAGTGAACTACTCACGCATCATCGGAGAGGCACCAATGAGGATGATAAACCCCTCTGTGATGGTGTCTAGATTGGATCTAGTGTTTCTGGAACTCACGGCGGCTGGAATTGTGTTTCGTCGACTCCCCTAGGGTTTTTGGATTTTTGGGGTATTTATAGAGCAAAGAGGCGGTGCAGGAGGTGGCCGAGGTGGGCATAACCCGCCAGGGTGTGCCTAGGCCCCCAGGCGCGCCCAGGTGGGTTGTGCTCCCCTCGGAGCCCCCCTTTGGTACTTCTTTGGCCCAACAGGTGTCTTCTGGTCTAGAAAAATTCTCCAAAAAGTTTCGCTGCGTTTGGACTCCGTTTAGTAATGATATTCTGCGAAGTAAAAAAATAAGCAAAAAACAGCAACTGGCACTGGGCACTATGTCAATAGGTTAGTCCCAAAAAATGATATAAAGTTGCTATAAAATGATTGTAAAACATCCAAGAATAATAATATAACAACATGGAACAATAGAAAATTATAGATATATTGGAGACGTATCAGCATCCCCAAGCTTAATTCCTGCTTGTCCTCGAGTAGGTAAATAATAAAAATAGAATTTTTGATATGGAATGCTGCCTATCATGTTCATCACATTCTTTTCTTTTGTAGCATGGACATATGGACTTTTATATGGTTCAAAGTAATAGTCTAGTTTTGACATGAAGATTTTAATACTCAAGCATATCAACAAGCAACCGTGTCTTTTAAAATATCAACACTAAAGCAAGTTATCCCTAACCCATTATGCTCAAACATTGATCCATTCATAAAACACACTCGCATATTAGCTACACCCAATGCTCAAGTACGATCATAGTGCCCCTTAGTTGGTGCTTTGTAAAAGAAGATGGAGACGACTCAAATAAAATAAAAATTGCATAAAGTAAATAGAATGGCCCTTCGCAGAGGGAAGTAGGGATTTGTAGAGGTGCCAGTGCTCAAAGCAAAAATTAAGAGATAAAACATTTTGGGTGGCATGCTTTTCCTGTCAACAAAAACGATCGAGTAGTTCCCAATACTTTCCATGCTAGATATATCATAGGCGGTTCCCAAACAGAAAATAAAGTTTATTCCTTTTTCCACCATACTTTCACATTCCACGGCTGGTCGTATCCACGGGTGCCGTCCATACCAACACTTTCCAAGGAATTCATTATTTGACAACATAAAGTAAATTCATTTTTCATTTCGGGACTGGGCATCCCTAATACCTTTGCCGTACTTAGCAATGTTTGATTAACAGTGAGCGAGTTTAAGTAAGGATAGTCTCCATGTCATCAAAAATTCATGGAATATCATGGCCTAAAAGATTAAAGAACAGTAGCTGGAAGATGATTCATGACACAAGTAACATAGAGGGGTATTAGATACAAGAAAAGTTGCAAAAGGCTTCTAGAAGATTTTTGGGTATTAGATACAAGAAAGATGTTTGAGAACACGGATCTACATGGCATCAAGAACAACCATGAGAAATCTATCCTATAAACCTGTCTATGCTACCTGCATAGCTGAGGTAACTTCGTGGCACGGTGATTTTGGTTCGCACGATCGTCTGGCGTGTTTACCTTTTACAGCGTTGTCAAAAGGCCAACCGTTTCTTCTTTTTTACATCTTTCTTTTACTTCTGTGTGCATGACTGATAGGCCTTGTTTGCTCATGGGACCCAGCATTGCAATGCATTTCGCCAACACCGTGCGTGAGAGAGGAGGGGCCCCGAGCGAACGCCCGGTAAAAACCTAGCTTCCACACCCACGCCCATGACAGCACGCGACAGTCCGTCCTCCTCCTCGACCTCCCTCCTAGCCGCTGCCGCCTCTCCTCTTCCTCCTCTCTCTTTGCCATGCCGCCGCCTCTCCTCCTCCTCCTCCTCCCCATGATAGCCCCTACACCTTCCATCTGTAGCGCCATAGGGGCGGTCAGGTCATCGGGGTGAGCAGCAGAGGGCATCTGTGATGTTTCGTGTGGAGGAACAAGGGTGGGTACGTGGGTGATGATGACGGTTGTGGCAACAAGAAGCAGCGGCGGCAGCGCTCCCGTCGTGCTGGGTTGTAAGGAAGATGGAGGAGGCCGGCGATAGGCAATGCCGCAAAACAGGGGATGATGTTCATTCTCAGCCCAAGAATTTGATGCTCAGGTTTGGAGCAGCAAGCCATGAAGGATATGGGGCTGCACTAGCTTGGAGCGGCAAGCCATGCCAATTCAGTTAGTGAAAGCCACCATGGATTCGCCATTTGAGTTGTCCCTACGGCGCATCGGGGTGGATATCCTCGGCACCGGCACGTCACCCAACATCCCTAGTTTTTAGAAAACCTCTACGGCTACAGAATATTCTAGAGTTGTATGTTCTAGGTCTTGAATGTAGAACATTCATGGAACCGAAGTATCTAGACATGATTAATTTAGGGAAGTCCACAGTAAGTTTGTTTTGTACCAAAGAGATTCTAGCTCGATGGTTCATATCTTGGATGTAGATTATTCATTGATTGGAAATATCTAGACATCATTACTTTAGATAACTCTACATTAAATATGTTATGTATTCTCGGTAGTTGCCACTTTTCATCAATCTGGTTACAAACCCTCCCACCTGTATAATCATACTATAACTATCAAATAATTTATATGTTGACGATTAATAGGTTCCCAGATAAGAATGCAATTGTTTTAATTCTCAATCGCATGAGAATTTCTTAGTGTGTAATCAACATTGAGAATATTGATCCAATTTTATGATTCATGCATGATTCTACATTTTATTGAACAGTATGAACAAGTACTCTATATTTTCCACTAGGTTAACAAATTGTTATAACATGGCGGACATTTATCAGATAAAGTTTTCGTAAATAGAATATTTACTAGTTTAACAAAATATAGAGTAATTGATGTTTATTTATAACCAAATGAACAAAATATCGCAATATGATGAGGTTTATTTATATTTGTTTCAAACTTTGTGTAAAATTGACAGATAAATAATATTGCATTAATTGTTAGAGACACACACATAAAATGACTCATAAGATAAACATACCAACTATAGTGCATGTAATGGTAGCTAATTGTTTTTCTAATAAAGGCCACAAGAGTAAGAGCACAAGTAGGATACGATCTCCCATGCCTCGACAAATATAACCACTAAAAGTAGGGAATATACTGGAAATTGGCTAAAAGGAAAGTTGTCGAAATTCAGTATGTTATTAGAACGATCCAACACACTCTCTTCTATATTTACAGGTAACATGCACGATGGAAAACAAATATTCAAGACTCTGTAAATTGATATCGGATTGATTGTTGTTTTTGTCGACCAAATTATAACTGAAAGTGAGACAATAATGTTATGAATTGGTATCAGTCGCCCAAAGTTTGAATTTGAGAGTGATTAATAAAAAAAATTGCACAAGGGATACCTTGTCTGCAATGAATCTTAATATTGTGTCTATATTTTCTTGTTAAGCAGTATATTTATGACCAAACTTAATGCCTTGGTCGAGCCCAGTACGACAAGGTGACACTTTGTGAACTGATGTTTAATCAGTTCGGATAATGCAAATGAAAGGCATAAATCTTTAAGTCATGGTTGGCGGACCAAAAAGATGTCGTTATTGGTCGCCATTCGTCAAACTCTATTAGTTGTGACATGGTATAACCATGAGATCTTTTCTCAATTTCCTGCTTCTCCTCTCTCATCACAATAAGTGGTGGAATAAGATCATCTTTAGATGCTCGGTGGATCTCTCCTAATATTTCCATATATCTAGCAACACGATGAGAGTTGCATCCATGAGCAAAAGATCTCCTTGGCTTCTCAAATGCATAGAATTTGGCGGACAATGATATGTTGGGTGACGTGCCGGTGCCGAGGACATCTCAAAAGATCTCAGTTTTTTTCTTTTCGTATTTTTTGGGTTTCCTGGTTGGTTTCATTATTTTCCTTTTTTATTTTTATTTTATTGTATGTTTATTTACTTATTCAAATTTATGATATTTTCCCAAATTCATGAAATAGTTTCAAATTTTTGAATTTTTTAAAACTCTTAAACTTTTCAAAATTCATGAAATTTTTCAAAATCTAGGATTTTTTCCTAAATTCATTAAATTTTGAAATCCATGATCTTTTTTAAATAGTTGAACTTTTTCACATTATTGAACTTTTTGAAATTCATAAACAATTTTCTAATTCATATTTTTTTAAATTCACAATGCTTTTTTTTAATCCACATAGGTTTTATCAAATTTGTAAACTTTTTTAAATAGCTAAATCTTTTCAAATCTATGAACCCTTTCCAAATCCGTGGATGTCTTTTAAATTGAAATATCGATACGTGATTGATTTTTTCTTAAACAATAGAGCAACACCCGAAAGAAACGGCGAGCAAAAAAAACTAGGTAAGTGAACACATGTGTGACCACTCAGCGAGCGAATTGAGCGGTCCAAACTAGAGAGTGGGCAAACCAGTCATAAATGGGCCACGGCCTATGGGACGGCCACGCGAGAGCTATGTGCTAATTCGGCGCCTGAATCGCTCATTAGGAGGGCTCATCACGCTCGGTGCCCCTATGTCTCACTTATAGTGAGATGAAGGGAACCCCGGAGTCAAGGGCAGCATGAGATGGGCGGTACTGGTGCGCTAGATGTCACAGCCTCATTTCCTTTTCATGTTTTTTGTATCTGTTTTTATTTTACTTTTGGTTACACTTCCATAAATTCTAAACATATATATACAAAAATATACAATACATAATGTTTTTAAAATATTAATCACGCATTTAAAAAATGCTAAATGTGTATAGAAAAATGTTGACCAATTATATGAAGAATGTATACAAAAAATATACAATGTGTGTGAAAAAGTTGATCATGTATTTAAAAAATGTTAATCAAGCATTTAGAAATATTAAAAAATTATTTTAAAATGTAAATCAAGCATTTCAAAAATGTTAAATGTGAGAAAAATGCTGACCATATATTCCAAAAAAAAAATCTTGATTTAAAAAAATATTGATCAAGCATTTGAAAATTGTTAAATATCTATAGAAAAATGTTGACCATGTATCAATTTTTGTTTAGTCTTGTACTTGAAATTTTTTAATCAAGTATTTGAAAGAATGTTAAATGTGTATAGAGAAAATATTGACCACGTATTCAAAAAAAATAAACTTGTATTTGAAAAATATTAAACATGTATTACAAAATGTATGAAATATATACCAAAAATGTTCAATTTGTATAAAAAAGCAGACATCAAAAAGTATATGATTCAGAAAATGTTAATTGTGTTTAAAAAAATGATAAACATGTATATAAAAAATGTTCGTAAGGTATACAAAAAATGTTGAATGTGTACTAAAACTGAGAAAACCTAAAAAGGAAAAGGAAAGAAAGAAACAAGAAAACCCGAAGAAATCCGAGAAAGAATAAAAACAGAAGAAAAGAAGAAAGAAAAGGAAAAACCCAGTTAAAATCAGGAAAAAACTAAGAAAACCGATGTGAAAACAAAGAAAACACAAAACTGAAGAAATCCGTGAAAAACAAGAAAAACCTGTAAGACCAATGCAAAATGAAGAAAAACGATGAACAACTAAAGAAAAGAAAAAAGATCCAATGAAAACATATAAGGAAATTAAGAAACGGAAAAGAAAAGAAACGATTGGTGCAAAGAAAAAGAAAAGAAACGATTGGTAACTAGATCAAATTGGTAGAGTGAGAAGGACCATGAGTGCTGAGTGTGTATGTGTTTGTCTGTTGGAGGTTGCCATCACATGTACACGCACCACCACCATCGTCGGATGTGGGCCATAGTTTTTTTTTTTTGAACAATGACGTGGGCCATAGTGGCTAAGCTAGCTTTATTAGTTCTGTCTTTCCAACGCATATGGCACGTATGATGACTTGTAACCCTTTTTGAAGAGAGAATTGATCACGTGTTTGTTGCGAGGTGAGGGATGATGATGCCTCAATTCCTTGCTGTTGTTGGTTGAGTTGCAGGCTGCACCTGGAGCCAGGGACGATCTAGCTAAGGGGGGAAGAGATAGATGCCAAGTCAAGATACATGTCATGTGTGTATGTTTGCTTATGTGGCATAGATATGCGAATCATTCTACTCGATTCGACTGGTACACATATAAGCGGCATATCCTGCTTTTAAACCATCCGATTCCGATTTGATTCGGTGGGTGCGTCTGTATGCGCACCGTGTGTGTTACACTTTGTACATTCCTCGGTTCGTTGCGGTTCAGTTAGCACGTATAATCTGGCGTAAAATTTCCAATAATAAGTAATTTCGCCGGGTCAACAGTATTACAGTATTACCTATTACTACTAGGTGCTAGTGGCCTTTCCGGTGTGCATGTTTACCAGGGCAAGCTAGCCATTTCAAAGCCACTTGGCTTGGATTTGCTGCAGCTCCCGGTGGCATGCATGCGTTCTTTCTTCAACAGATAATTTCGCCAGGTCAACAGTTACCTACTAGTAGAGGAAAGGCCACTGGGACTAGTGGCCTTTCCGGTGTGCATGTTTACCAGGGCAAGCAAGCAAGGCAATTAAAGGCTGGTTACTCGGACTGAATTTGCTGAAGCTGTCGGTGGCGTGCGTTCCTCCTTCCACCGAGAGATGGAGAAATGGAGATGGATGGATATTCTGAGGACATATCCATATCATCATTGTGATATGATCGTCACTAGCTAGCCGCCTAATTAGTTTGCTTGGCCATCACAGCTAGTAGACGATGGTGCCATGACTGCCCAACTGACCCATGGAGTATTATTTTATACTGCCTAACATGGGTATTATTGTATATCGCCAGTATATATATGTATCACCAATTTAGTTTCTATGGTTGACAGCCACCTGCCCGAGTGTCGCCAAAGTATCATGAGAAAGCACGCGTGTGTGTGTGTCAACAGTATACTACATGATCGATAACGATATCCCTGCCTGCATGTAGCTGCTCAAAGAGAGATCTCTAGCAGGTTATGGTTTTTCACTTTCAATGAGATGTCGATGAATGAAACTCACTGAATTTCAGTAATTTGACTGGACACAGAAATAATTATCCTTCAGTCAAAATATTTCATCAGTTCAGTAGCACACAACAACTCAAAACTTTCAGTTTTTTATATTTGGTTGAATCCCAACAAAATGAGTGTTAAGGTCCTTTGGCTGAACCAAGATCGCCGAATTTCAGTGATAGTCTAGCTAACAAGAGACAGAAGTTAAATTTATTTAACAGGACAAACCATAAGTAACATGTACTCCCTCCGTCCCAAAATAAGGTTAAGATGCTTATTTTGGGACGGAGGGAGTACGAAATATTTTGTTTCATTTTGATTCAGAAGAGTTTAGAATTAATTACAAGAATCGAACCCTAAGTTTGTACTCTCGAGGCACAATCGAGCTCAATTGCTTCGCCCCAGTGACAACCAACAAGGCGGCCTCATCCTTGATCTTAATCAAGATGACACTGGGCAAAGAGGAAGCTTAAACCAAAAGATTAAAAACAAATCATGTGCAAGTAGTCGGGGATGAGATATTTTTCTCCGTAGACCGCTTGTGTCGACACTAGCCCAGACAAGACCTTCCTAACGTGCGTGCTATAGACACACGATCCAGAAGTATGAGGAATCATAAATATTTATATACTATATAGTATAAAGATCGGTCTATCGATTGATGCAAACTATCTTCATTGACTAATCACAGATTCACAGCATGATCTCATCTGAATTGAACTCTCCTCCAGACAGATGGAATTTCTCCTCCCAATTACTCCTTTTTTTTTTGATAAAAGAGAGCTTTCCTCTCCGATTTCATTTATAGAAATCATAAGTTCACAGACTCTAAGACCGACCCCCCAACAAACTGAAGCTGACAGCGCTATGTTGGCAGAAGGGAGCCATCCCTCCCCCCGCCCCACACAGCAACTCGCCAAAATGAGCTAGATCTCCAGCAACATACAGCGCCAGAGAAACACCCCAAAGCTAGTGATAAAAGTTCTACGCTATTACATTGGAGAAAGTTCATAACGCAACAAAGGCAAAAGGAGGAAGACACTATATGAGCTACAGGGAGACTTAGAAGCTTGGCAAGTCTGTCCTTCAGGAGCCTCCCAGCCTGGGCACCCCGGTCGTCCATCCATGCGTCGCCTTGAAGATTTCCCTAGCAACCTGCTCAACTTGCCTTACGCCCTCCTTCATGCGATTTATTCTTCCTTGGTTTTTCTGCAACACACACCAGTCATGCAAATTTTTAATAATCAGATTCACAGGAACACAGGGATCAACCACCCTATGATTATCAAAAACTAATCTATTTCTTAATTTCCACATTGTCCACAACATAGCAGATATCCCAACTGTCATAAGATTCTTATCATTTTTCTCAAACTTGTTTATCCATCTACCAAATATGTCATTAATTTTGTCAGGAATATCTTGTAAATCAAAGGAACATTTCATAACCATCCACAGCATTTTTGCAACCGAGCATTTGATAAAAAGATGATCAATATCTTCCTCTCTACCACAAAAGGAGCATTTGATGTCCCCCTGCCACCCCCTTTTCTTCAGATTCTGTTTAGTCAGAATGCTTTTTCTCAAAAGCAACCATAAAAAAACCTTAACCCTTGGAGGCATTTTTGTTTTCCAGAGAAATTTGTAAGGATATTGTATTCCAGTTTGGACCAAATGTCTATAACAAGTTTTGACTGTATATTTTCCATCCCCTGTCAGTGTCCACCTAATCTTATCCTGATTTTTGTCTAAAATCACACTCTCGCACGCCCCTCTGATGTGCTCCCATAATTCCAAGGATTCACCCAACAGAGTTCTTCTAAAGCGAATTCTATCAAGCCCTTTTTTCAACACTTCTGACACAGATTTTCCTTTATCAAAACAAATACCATATAAGCGTGGGTAACTATCTTTCAGAGCTTTAGGACTGATCCACCAGTCCTACCAGAACCTGGTATTCTCACCATCCCCTGTCTCAAATTTGCATAAAGAGAAGAAAAAATTCTTATGTTTCAGCAATTCCCCCCAGAACTGCGAGTCTCCATTTCTATGTTTGGCATTGGTAACACAATTCTTTTTTATGTATTTATGCCTCAGGATTTGTTGCCAGATCCCATCTGAGTTATACATCTTCCACCACCATTTGCATAGCAAGGCTTTATTCATATAAGCCAAATTCTGTACTCCCAGACCTCCCATATCTTTTGGTTTGCACACCTCTCCCCATCTCACTAAGTGATACTTCTTCTTATCATTGTTTTCTTGCCATAGCAGCCTAGCCCTAAAAGAAGTCCATTCTTTTTTCTACCCCCACTGGCAAGCCATAAAAGGACATCGTAAAATAAGGTATTCCAGTCAAAGAAGACTGAATTAAGGTCAGTCTCCCAGCACTAGCTAGCAACCTCCCTTGCCATGTCCCACATTTCCCCTCCATCTTAATCTCAGA
Source organism: Thinopyrum elongatum (assembly GCA_011799875.1). Taxonomy (NCBI): domain Eukaryota; kingdom Viridiplantae; phylum Streptophyta; class Magnoliopsida; order Poales; family Poaceae; genus Thinopyrum; species Thinopyrum elongatum. The sequence continues at coordinate 668,650,765 of CM022299.1, read as the reverse complement.
TGGCTTCCAATTCTTATTTCTAATTCTTTTTTTATCAGCAGGAAGACCTAAATATTTCATAGGAAGTTCTCCAATAGGACATGTAAATATCCTGGAGTATTCCTGTCTTTTTTCCACAGCCGCACCAAATAAGAAGATCTCACTCTTATGAAAATTAATTTTCAATCCAGACATTTGTTCAAACAAGCATAGTATATATTTCAAGTTGCAAGCACTTTCATAATCATCTTGCAGTAGGAAAATGGTGTCATCAGCATATTGTAACATATTAATCCCCCCTTCTAAAGTGTCTGCCAGCAGTCCTTTAATCAAGCTAGCTTTCCTTGCATTATCCATAAGAATAGCCAAGGCATCTGCAGCTAGATTGAACATTAATGGGGATAAAGAATCTCCCTGTCTCAATCCTTTGTAGGTAGGAAAATAAGGTCCATAATTTTCATTCACCTTGATACAAACTCCCCCCCCCTAATAGTATTCATAACCCAGTCTATCCATTTATCAGGGAAACCTTTGTTATTTAACATTTGGAGAACAAAAGGCCATTTGATTTTATCATATGCTTTTTCAGAATCTACCTTTAGTAATATAGCACTCTGTTTATTGACATGAACACTATTAAGTGCCTCATGCAACACCAGGACCCCTTCCATTATGTATCTTCCCTTAATAAAGGCAGTTTGTATAGGAGATATGATAGAATCAACCACTAGATTAAGTCTATTCATTAGGACTTTTGTAAAAAAATTAAAACTGACATTCAGCAAACAGATAGGTCTAAATTTCTGTATCTGATTTGCCTCTTTATTTTTCGGCACCAGAGTGATGATCCCATAGTTCAGTCTCTTGATGTCCAGGTCCCCATTATATAAGTCCTCAAACATTTGTTTGAGATCCATTTTAATCAGTTCCTAGAAGTGTTGATAAAATTCAGCAGTAAATCCATCTGGCCCAGGGGATTTGTTATGTGCCATCTGAAAGACAGCTGTTTTAATTTCTTCCAGAGTAAATTCCCCGGTTAGCATCTCTTTTTGAGTTGGAGGCATCTTATTAGGGTTATCAATGCACAAGGCAATAGTAGAAACATCAGCTGCTCCAAAAAGATGTTTATAGAAATTGGTAATATACTCAATTAAGTTTTTCTCTCCTTCTATTTTCCCCTCTTCCTGGTCAAGCACAGTGATTTTATTTTTCCTACGTCTCCCATTTGCTTTCGCGTGAAAATATTTAGTATTATTATCCCCCCCCCCCCCCCCCCCCAACCAGCTCATCTACCTTGGCTCTCTGCTTCCACTTAGCTTCTTCTTGCCCCAACAGCCTTTCTAACTGAGCTCTGAGTTCCATTTGCTCTTTCCTATCTTCCACATTTAACCCATACATCTCACATTTCTTATCAATATTGTCCAGTTTAATCAATATATCTTTTTTGAGCTCTCTATACCATGCATTCATATTTTTGTTCCACCCTTTCAAAATCGGTCTCAAACTTCTCAATTTATTTTGCCAATTGTCTAAACTATATTTTTTAGATCCATTATTAATCCAAGTTTTTGTCACCACCTCGTCCAGACCCTCCCTAAGGAACCAGGAGTTTTCAAACCTAAACAGAGGATCATTCTTGACCACATCACCAGTGTCCAGGAACAATGGTACATGATCAGATATCTCCCTACATAGAGCAGAGACCTCTGTAAGAGGATAATTCTCTTCCCATTCCACATCACACATAATTCTATCTAATTTCTCAAAGGTAGGGTTTGGTAAGTTATTCCCCCATGTATATTTTCTACCATGCATATCAAGCTCCCTAACTCCAGCCTGTTCTATAATCACATTGAAAAGAAAACTCCAATGTCCTGGTGTGTCAGGTTTATTTTTCTCAGAAGCTTTCCTAATTATGTTGAAATCCCCTCCTATCAGGATGGGGTTCAGACTATTTTGGAATATTCTAGACAACTCAGCAAGGAACCTTGCCTTACCTGATGGTTGGGCGTCCCCATATACCACCGCCAGGTCCCATATGAACTTATTTTTCACATCCTGAACAATATTTTAATATAATACTCCCCATCCTCCTGAGTAATAACATCTAAGGTTGTATAATTCACCCCAAGCAGCAAGCCTCCAGATTTTCCCCTGGAGGGAACATGGTGCCAGTGAAAATCTCTCCCCCCACAAATCCCATGCAGATCATTTTTTGAGAAATGATCTCTCATAGTTTCTTGCAAGCCCATGAAATCTACCTTCATATCCATCACCATTTCTCTCATAAATCTCCTTTTAATAACCCCCCCCAAACCCTCTCATATTCCAAAAAACTCCCCTCATTTCTTCTTACCCTTTTTACCAGACCCCCCCTTATTTTTGATTTTGATAATAGATTTCTTTCCAGAAGCTCTGAAAGATCTATCACTATTTTTATTTTTTCCATTAGAGAACATATGTCTGAACTCCTCCCATCCTTCCATCTCCTCTTCCTCACCACTTTCCATGTCTACCCCCATCAATTCCTCAATATCATGTTCCCCTGTATCAATCACCAGGGTATCTTTTTTATTATTAACAGTTTCAGCTTTAATTTCTTTCCCCTCTTTGCTATTGTTAACTAACCAGAGATCTACTCTGGCTTTCTCAACCATCTTAATCAGATTGATATTATTTTCAATCTTATCAATGTCATCTCCTAATTTCACCCCCACTTTTTCAGCAACCTCCTTCAGAGTTTCTTTGGAAGTATGAAGGATATTGGGAATTTTTTCCTTACCATAGTTGTCTTTCTCAGCAGCCCTCTTCTTTGCCATCTCCTCAATGTTGCAATCTTCTTTGCCCTTATTCCTGTCACTTCTCCTGTACATGTCTAAACTTTTGGTATCCAGTTCCCCCCTCTCAGCTTTCTTGACCATATGCTCAAAGAAGTCTTGATCCTGACTGGCATTATAGTCCACAGGTCCCCAAGTTCTCTTACCCATCTCCATCCTCCCCCCCCCCCCAATTCTTTTAATTGTTTGTCAATGACCTCTAAAGTATCCAGATTATCTAAAGTTGCTTCCTCTGTATTGTTATCTGTCTTTTCATCCTCTCCATCTTCAGTCAATGGTTGTGAGTCCCCTGCAATCTCACACTTGTTCACTCGCTGTTGTAACAACTCATGTTGCCTTTTAATCTCTCTCTCTAGAGCTATTTTCATCTTTTCAGCTTCCTGTCTTTTCCTCTCTTTAGCAGCCAGTTGTGCTGCCTGTCTGGCTGCCATTTCCTCCAACAGCTCTAGTCTGGCCAACAGCTTCTTCTCTCCCTCTGACATCTCCCCCTCACCATCTTTTTTACTGTGACTGCATTCACCACCATTGTTTTCCTTTGGAGAGTTATTAGCCACCACTTTCTCATATTGTGAGAGAGACATCCCCCCCCCCCCCCCATGGCACATTTGATTTCTTCTGGTCATCTTGATTTCCTTTCATCTTCTTCTCATTCTCTTTTTGACCTGCCACTCCATCCAGATTAATATATTCAAAGACCTTCCTTTTTTTCCCTCTTCAATCTTATACCATCCTTGTTCAGCCACTGATTCCAAAGAGAATTCTATGTCATATAGTAGCAGTTCCTTTGTGGTAATCTCAGTCCCTGATGGAATCTTATGCAGGTCTCTGACCCCCACTTTCAGCCTAATCTCTTCTCTGGTATGAATGTGCTCCACATCCACCTCTACCACAGGCCCTAATGATGACCCAATTTCACATATTCCTAGGAAATGTCTCAAAGAATCTGGCACTCCATGCATCTGTACCCATATGGTATGTAGCTTGCCTTTGGCCTTGTCATCAGGGCTCCAAAAATCCACTTCAATTACTGCTTTTGCACCAAGGAGTGTGAATTTTTCAAAGTTTTTGAGCTCCACCAGTTTAGCCTTATAAGGGAATCTAACCAGAAAAGTCTTGGGGCTTTGGAATTTTGCCCTCCATGTCCATCCCCAGTCAAACATTCTTGCCAACCCCTGCACCAGAGTAGTCTCATTCAACTGTCCAGAATGTACTGTGAGAATTGCCATTGGGTTAGCATGTTCTACTGCAGAGATCTCTTTAGTATTCTGAACTAGCAAGCATCCCAGTCCCTTAGCTCCATATCCTACATATTTGGCCACAGGTTTTTGTTGTCTGAGAATTGTGCAGTCCTCTGTCCTATGTGAGCCTCTCTGGCAGACCACACAGAAAACATTGTTTCTGCAGTCTTTACTTATGTGTCCACTCTCCTTGCATTTCCCACAGATGACCTCTTTTCCATGCCCACCTTCATTCTTGTTTCCACTCCCCTTATCACTGGCTTCTTTGTCTCCATTGGGAACTGTCAACACCCCCCTTTTGGCACATTAGCTAGCAAATATTGGTAATGCTGAGCCATCTGTTCAGGAGGTATACAGCCCAATTGTCCCATCCCAAGCCCCACTGACAGGATCTGAGGGAAATTCTGAGGTGGTACTGTATGCCCATCTTTTCCCTCTTACCAATTACTCCTAGCTAGCTACTCCCTCCGATCCATATTACTTGTCACTCAAACTGATGTATCTAGACGTATTGCAGTGCTAGATACATCCGTTCAAGCGACAAGTAATATGAATCAGAGGGATTAGTTTAATTTATATATTTTCCTTTTGCGAGTTGGTCGGGTCGCACAGGGTTGAACTTGAAACTATAGAATAGTCGGTCGATGGATCCATGTGATGTCTCGGAAAAGAAGACCATGCCAGCAGGAAGAAGAAAATAATCCGTAGGTACATAGTGTGTTGGTGCTACAGCACGCATGCACGCACGCAGGGCGAAAGCTCCTAGCTATAGCGCCTCGTGTGATTATTGGCTTATAATAATTGGATCCGCGGATCCCCAAGTTATTGTTGTCGTTGGTTAGATCACGTGTTTTGTCTCATCACATCTGAATTCATTCAGATTATGCAGATGCTGGAAGGAAGGCCACCGACAGATAGGAGGCAGGCCATCGACAGTGCAGCAGATTCTGTGATGGATTGGGATTGGTGATAGAGCAGTACTCCGGCTGTGTACAGAAAGAGCACTAGCTAGTGAGTGGCCTGGTGCATTGTTTACTTTACATCATCATAGGAGCTGTCGGTGGCGTGTAGCTAGGCAGATATCGATCGATCGATAGATAGTTTCAGATCGATGGATGAATATTCTGAAGGGATATCCATCACCAGCGGCTGCTTCATTAGCAGTTAGCTTGGCCGTAACAGCCAAGTACATATAGATGGTTCAATTCCATCTTCCTTCAATTACATTTAGCTTAGTCCATCGATCCAGCTGAACCGCATGTAATCGCAATTGCAATTGGACGCCATCACCATCCTTCAATTAGTACAATATATATCGTACAATCAACTAATAAATTGCCTGTTGTTGATCGCGTTTGTTAGTGCCTGCTTGAGTGCCACCAAAGCATATAGTATATCACAAGGAGCGCGTGTGTGTCGATCGTCTGTATCATCAAAGCATAGAAACTGCCTGCTTGCAAGCACCGACTATACTAGAATAGTGTATTATTAATATAAAACCGCGCCTAAAGAGATGTCCACCTGTAACTAACAAAGAGTCACAACCATTTTGCTTAACAAACTTGGAAGCGGTAGGTCACCGTCAGTACATGTACTACATCAATCAATCGTTTAGGAATCAGTTTAATCGTTCCCTCGATATAAAAGATCATATACTACTAGCACTACGTACGATCGAGCTGGAGACGATATTTTTGCTGGATCTCCCGGCAGCTCGTCTCTTGTATACACACCTCTTCACGGAGCGAGCAGTTTGATGCATGTGTAGCTGGCAAAAAGAAGAAGAAATGGCAAATCAGATAAGTCGTGGATTCAAATGAGTGACTAATCGGGTTCGGTCAATTAGCTGGAGTGCGTGACACACGACTAAGGATGCGTGAACAGGTCGCCGTAAGTATATATTAGACCTCCTCCGTAATTAATTAGCTATACGTATACAAATCGTTGATCGTGTACATACATTTAATTGAAAGGAAGGAACAACTAAACGTGCATCCATATATGTCAAAGGAGAGGCGCTTCGATGATGGAGGAGGTAGTACTAATACTGCTGCTTGTTGTGCAGCAGCAGACAAGAAATTTCAAAGTAGGATCGTGTGATTGACCCAAATCCTTTTGGTTAGTAAAGAAAAGCTTCAACGCTCCCCAAGACAATGGAGCCCTCATGCTAGACGTAGCGGGGAGTATCATATACTAGTATCATGCATATGATACTACATCCGTTATGCATAGTATTATAGATTAGTATCATAGATGACCTTATTTATTATCATGCATGACACATAGTAACATAGAATTTATTATGATACGGTATCATAATATAATACTCAACACTCTCTTTCTCCATTTCATTATATGCCATCTCATCAAAGTACTAGTTTGCATGCACGATATTTAGCAATGATACTTACACTACGACCAGCCTCATAGTGGGGAGGGTAAAGAGCATCCAACAAGAAGTTTAATTAATTGCATCGCTGGATGTGGTGGCTTTATCATAGTGGGGAGGGTAAAGAGCATCCAACAAGAAGTTTAATTAATTGCATCGCTGGATGTGGTGGCTTTATCATATGAGATTCAGCGACGGATCCATTGATCCTTACTACATCTGTTAAGATCTCTTATTGAGTGGAGTCTACCTCCAAGCGGAACACGAATGCGGGGAATATGGCCGCGTAGCATTCAGTGGCAGAGCTTGATGAAGATTGTTGAGGGGGCTAATTAGAGTTGAGGGGGCAAAGAAGATAAGTTATGCATGTTCTTTGAGTAATCTTGGATATTCAAGTCTAATAATTAGGGGCACACCTAACGGTTTTCCTAGAGTAAGGGGGCAACTGCCTCCTTTGGCCCCCATGAAGCTCAACCACTGCTTGTTGGTTTACCAAGCCGACGAGCCGCCGATGAAGATGAGGCCGAGGACGCATGTCTATCCGATGTTGCTGGGACGACCGGCAGAAAAGACCGCTGACAGGAGGGGCACGATGGCACCTGGTGCGAAAGCAATCGAGGCTTATATCGTTTCCGGGAGGGCCTGCTTAAACTTGTGCTCCGGGAGCACCTAGATCGTGCACCCGCCGAGGAATTTTGCTGCTACTGTAGTTGCAATTCCGAGGAACGTGTTGCTGCCGGTGTCGAGTATGGCCTTCTACGGTCCAGGGTGAACTCTGACAGCAAGAACATCGTCACGTCTACGGACACTAGGCACACTAGGCCCTAAACTATTGGTTTCCTGAAAATCAACCAAAAGCATGGGTATCCTTCGTTGCACATCTCAGCCTTCATCCTTTCGCTTTTCAAAGCTCCTCGCAAAAAATATGTAAATTCGTTTACCGGTCTCCACAGCACCAAGATAAAGACCTTCTTTTGACCCATAACCTTTCTCAGCAGCATTGGAACCAAGATCGGGCTTGGCGGCGTAGATAACGAACGACCAGACCAAGCCTCACCCCCCCCCCCCCCCCCCCCCCCCCCCCCCCCCCCCCGCGCGGCTGCACCGTCGCCCGCCGGTACTGCCGCCATGGGAACTCTCTCTCTCTCTCTCTCTGATCGGGCTTGGCGGCGTAGATAACGAACAACCAGACCCAGCCTCCCCCCCGCCCGGCTGGACCGTCGCCCGCCGGTACTGCCGCCATGCTGTCTGGTCAGGCTTGGCGGCGTAGATAACGAACGACCAGACCCAGCCTCCCCCCCCCCCCGCGCGCGCGCCTGGCTGCACCGTCACCCGCCGATACTGCCGCCATGGGAACTCTCTCTCTCCCCTCTAATGTAGACGGTTATGTGTTGTTGAAAGGTGAATAGGTGTCTCGTAGGGACTTTAGGCATAGAAACCTGCTGCAGCGACCCGTCCCTGGGCTACATGTGTACAGTGGCAGAGCTTGATGAAGATTATTGAGGGGCTAATCAGAGTTGAGGGGGCAAAGAAGATAAGTTATGCATGAACTCTGAGAAATCTTGTATATTCAAGTCCACTTTAGCTATATAACAGTCGCCTGAATTCTTCTTTTGGTTCAGTCGATTGTTTTTTTTAGTCCGGACATGCTGCATGCCGGAATTGCGTGATGCAATATAAGCGAGGTTAGCTTTGGAGTTTGGACTAGCTGTATGCATGCCATGCCATGCCATGCCTCCATGCGTGTACACGCTGGACTTTTTCTTGCTTTTTGTGCATGTTAGTTCTTTTATGCGTATGTGTGTTGTGATTTTTTTTTGTTCGGTTTTTTCTATATGAGTATTTTTTGGGATTTTAGGTGAGTGTAAATTTATAAAAGCAACTACTGTAATTATGGTAGAGTGTGAAAAATTGTACTATTATATGTTTATTTTTTGCATATCACTAAAATTGCACTTTTAGTGGAGAATTATGTGCAAGTTTTTTTAGGTTTCTTTTTTCATTTTCTTTCTTCTTAAGGGTGATACTAATGCCACTAATTCCTTGGTCTTTAAAGAAATATTATTATTATTTTGGTTTTGTTTTTTTTCTTTCTTCTTTAAGGGCAATAACAATGGCACTATTCATTCTTTCTTAGAGAACTTCATTAGTTGATTTTGTTTTTAGTTTTTGTTTACTTTCTTCCTTATTTATGGGCAATACGAATATGATTAATTCATTATTTTAGTAAACTTCATATTTCTTATTTAGTTTTTGTTTTTATTTAATTTTCTCTCTTCTATAAGGGTAATACCAATGCCAATAATTAATTCTTTCTTATGGAACTTCCTTTTTGCAAAATTTCACTATTATAACCTTATTCTTGCATTATGAAAAAGCAAAATTTCTGTGTAAATTATGTGCAAGTTTATTCATTTTTTTAATTTTATTTTCTTTCTTCTGGAAGGTAATACCAATGCCACTAACTCAGTCTTGTTAGAAAACTTATTATTTTGATTTTGTGTTAGTTTTGTTTCATTTATTTATTCTCGAGCGTAATACCAAAGCCATTAATCCATTCCTTCTTAGGAAACTTCATTTTCAAAAAAATTCACTATTATACACCTGTCTTGCCAATTGTAGAAAGCGCAATTTCAGGGTAAATTGTGGTGAATTTTGTCATTATTTTTTTATTCTCATATATTAAAAGGGAATACCAATGTCACTAATTCATTCTTTCTTACATAACTTTATTAATTTTAGTATTTTTAGTTTTTTTTCTATAGAGCAATACCAATGCCACTAATTCATTTCTTATTTGGAAACTTTTTTTTTTTGGAAATTACACTGTCATATACACTTATTTTTGCTTATTAATAAATGCAATTTATTCGTAAATTGTGTGACATTTTTTTCATTATTAGTTATAATTTTCTTATATTTTCTTTTTATTATTGAATGGTAACACCAATGCCACTAATTCACTCATCATTTCCTTTTTGCTTTATGGGTATTTTTGGGATGTTGGCTGTATACACGCAGGCACTATATAATATGTATGTAAAATATACTATAGTTCAAAAAATGCACTATTATATGCTTACTCCATGCATATTACAAAAAGGTGCAATTTCAGCACAAAGTTGTGCAAGTTTTTTTTTATTTTCTTTCTTCTTGATGGTTATATCAATGGAACTAGTTCATTCTGTCTTGGAAAACTATATTATTTTTATTATTTTTAATTTTATTTTATTTCCTTTATGTGTTAAGGGCAATACCAATGCCACGAATTCATTCCTCCCTACAAAATTTCTTTCTAGCAACAATCCCATTATTATGCATTTTCTTATATATTATAAAAGCGCAATTTCTGTGTAAAATGTATGCCATTTTTTTCATTATTTTCTTTAATTATGAGAGGCAATACCAGTGTCACTAATTCATCCTTCCTCGGGAAACACTTTTTAATTTTTGTATTCATTTATTCTTTAAGATGACACCACCACAAGTGTTAGAATTTCAGGTGACTGTCTCTTTTCTTATTTTGGTTATCGGGTAAACAACTCACATTAATAAAAACCATGCTCATTAAAGAAAGTGCAATTCTCAGAATACTTAGGAAATACTTTGCTAATAACGTAATTAATTTTTTTGTTAAAATTCCATTATTATATGTCTTTTCTTGGATATTATGAAAAGCACTTTTTTTTTTGTAAACTGTGTGCACTTTTTTCATTATTTTTTTTCAATTTTGAAGCGCAATACAAGTGTAACTAATTCATTCTTCCATAGGAAACTACAATTTTTATTTTGTTTTTACTCATTTATTCTCTAAGATGACACCGCCACAAAATGTTAGAATTACTATCGGTTAACAACTTACAGTAATTAAAACCATGATAATTAAAAAGACTGTACAATTCTAAGAATACTTAGGAGATACTCCCTCCGTTCGGAATTACTTGTTGCAGAAATGGATGTATCTAGACGTATTTTAGTTCTAGATACATCCATTTTCGAGACAAGTAATTCCGAACGGAGGGAGTAATTGCTACCAAACGGTTCTTTAGTTATTTAGTAGAAGAACTCCCGACTGTGGTTATGTTTTTTACCAACGAGACGAGAGCCGATCGCACAAGCGTGGCTAGTGTGTGGTCACAGAAGCAGGTCGACCTGCCACGTTTTGAGAAACTAGATCGGCGCCAGAACATTATCGGCACAAGAGGAAACATGATTAATAGTGCAGCAATGCAGCTAGCTTGAAGTTCGCCAAGGCTAATCCATCAATTCACACGTAGAATCGTACTAGTAATAGCAGTACTCGGCTGAACACCAAAGACAGCCACACAGCAGCATACATGCATGGGATTACCACGTACTACAAAGAGACAGGCACACGAGAGCATACATGATGCAGTTACTATGTACAGAAAAAGGAAATTGACTGAAATAAGGCTTGCGGTCAGTCGACTGACCCAAAAGTGAAAATCATTCGACTTACGCCTAGTCGACCCCATTCAAGTCTAATGATTATGGGCATATTTAACAGTTTTTCTGGAGTAGGGGGGCAATGGCCCCCTTTGGCCCCATTAAGCTCCGCCACCGGTGGCATTGAGACGAGGGTGGCCTCATGAGATAGATAGACAGACTCTCGGGGATGGAGGTGGTTCCACGTGGAGGCACGTCGTCATACAACATAGATGGACTCATTGACCGGAGGCACGCCGGCAGTCCAGCAACATGCATTGCACATATGGAGTGAGAGACTCTCTCCTACAACTCTAGGCTATATATTCATACGCATTTGTAACTATTTTTTTGCAACCAAGCAGATTATCTAGAACCATGCATGAATTGAGCTAAGCTACAAAAAAAAACTCAACAGTAATAATATTCTGGTAGTTGTAAGCTTTTGTCTGTTGTATTTTAGGTCGTGCTTGGTTGCTTGGGTCCCTTCTTTGGTTTGTATGGATCTGTTGGGTTATGCCATCTTTGGCGATGTATAAGTCGTGGTGTTCGAGTTCCGCCATCTGTAACGTTGTAAAAAAAATTTGCGGGAACTTGTAACATAGTATTGGTCGTGCTATCCGTATATGCTGGGAAACAAATGTCATATATATGCTGCTTACATATAATTAATCCTACCCACGGATAGACTTTGGCGGGGCTGGATACGATTGGACGTGAATGATGGGTTGGACAAGCGCTTTCCATAGCAGGTGGTTGTCGCGATTTAGCTTCACGATGACCATGTGTCCCAATGTGGAGACCAAGATGAGTCCCGATGAGGTGGAACCAGTGAACACATAACCGACGGTGCCAAGCATGCCGCCGGTGAACTGCCCTAGGACGAGGGAGGTCCCGGATGCAGCGGATATCGAGGTCATGGAGGTAGTTTGATATGAAGTCATGGCGTGGATCGACTAGGCTCTTGTTACAATGTGAAAATAGCTAGAATAGGGGCAATTGCCGTGGTGAATACCCATGGGCCTGTACTATATGGGCTTATACTTTTACATCAAGCATACAATCAATCAGGTCAATCTCTGATTGATATAACACACATAGGGCCATCTATACATGACGACTATTAACTACCAGATCAGGCATTGGCTACAACGAAACCTATGGGATATAATAATCAAAATAGAGATTTGGTGTCTCTTAGTATTAAAATGTGAGGTAGGAAATTTACTTGGGAAAACAACCAAGCTAGTCTAGTTATGTCAACTATTAACAGAAATTTTGGGAATACTAAGTTGGATGCTTTATTGCATCTTAGTACTTCGAAAGCCCTCTCTATGACAGGTAATACCCCACTTCTCTGGGACTCTTCCATAAATTGTCCTCTTAGATCATCTAGCTATAAATATGAGAGGCATGTTTACTCAGGCACGATTTTATAAAGTTAGTTACTAAAAATTATTCTGCTCCTATCAAAATAGTCAAACCAATTGACATTATAGTTTTCTATTACACTTAAAAAGGTTAACCACATAAAAATCCTACTATATAGTGAGAACTGATGCTCTATTATATACAATTGTAACATTTGTGGTTGCCAATTATATTTACAACAAAATTATGTTAATTAATTCTCTTTCAATACACTACCTTCGAAAAAAGAAATTAAATCCAGTACCCTAAACTAATGGGAACCAAAAATATAATATGCCTCCATCGATTAATGAGAGTCTTTATGAATCAGAGCATATACATACGTGTATTCTGATACATATTTTTTGCATCCTTGAAACTTAAACCATACCTTCCAACAAATACTCTCGTAGAGGTTTCTAGTGCGTATGGTTGTTTATCCTAGGTGCCAATAAGTAAAACAATATAGGGTATACTTTTTTTATACTACTTGTAAAAAAAATGGAATGTTCCAAAGTGAACAAAGTGTTGTCCAGATTTGTCCTCTAATCTTTGGTGCTTCCTGTTAATGTATTGGATTTTTGTGATCACACCTTCAAAATTACAGAATTGCTAAATTAAGAAATTGATAAAACATAGTCTTTAAAATTAAGGCATTACAAATAATTTGTTAACCTCAACCATTTTTTAGTAGAATAGCACAATGTGCATACATTTTTACGTGCAAAAGGTGAGAAATGCCTTCAAGTGCATCGCGGCAAGCGCTCTCCCGCATCATGCATCTCTATTGAACACTGTGGTTCACCAATATGTCTACTCCGCTAGCTACCTGAGTAGGCTTAAGTTTCCAAAACCGAATGGGAAAGACAGATTCAAACAATGTCAAAAATACTTCTATAAATGTTCTAGGAATGTTGAGAAAGTTGCAAAACACTACTAGAAGATTTTGGGGGTATTGGACATGAGAACAATATTTGAGAACTGGGCCCTAGAAGAAATCAAGAACAACCATCAGATATTTTGGAGAAGAACCCTAAGATTAGAGAAGATTCTATAGTTTGATTTTCTATCACTTGGATGTAGAATATTAATGGAACAGAAATATCTAGCCATGATTGATTTAGAGTATTCCAGAGTAAATTTGTATTCAATTGAAGAGATTCTAGAGTTGGATGTTTCATATCTTTGTTGTAGAATATATATGGATGACAACTATCTAGATATCATTACTTTAGAGAATTCTAGATTAAATATGTTATTTATTGAAGGGTCTAATGGTTATCACTTTTGATCAATAAGGTTGCAAATCCTCCTACCTAACTATGCACAATCATACTAGGAATACCTTTTGAAGGTTACGTGCGTAGCCCAGCCCATGAGTCGAGAGGGCGAGTGTCTAAGTCTCCCTCTGTAAATCCTATTTAGGGCTTCGAGCGCCAGTTAGTTCGTTATCGATAGAACGTGTACATGGGAATCAATCCATTTTTCTTAAAGGGTCGATCCATATAATGGGATGCAGAAGTGTGTGGTTCTTCTAGTTTTGGGAACATTCTAAAAGCTTCCTTCACTCGGTTTTTCGGCCTTTTCTTCTCCTATTTTTTATGGGTTTCTGGTTGGTTTTTTATTTTATGTTTGTCTTTTACCCTTTTCTTGTATTGTATGTTCATTTTCTTATTTAATTTGTGACAAAATTAAATTCGGGTAGTTTACCAAATGTGTCAACATTTCTCAAATTTATGAAGTTCTTTTAAAAAATTGAACTTTTTAAAATTCATGAGCTTTTTCAAATCTATAAAATTTTGAAAATTCGCAATGTTTTTCAAATCCATTTACTTTGATCCAAATTTGCAACCTTTTTCAAGTTGGCACACTTTTTAAAATCTTTGAATTTCTAAAAAATGTTCACACGCGCTGTGAATTCAAAAAAATGCTCACAAATTCAAAACTTGTTCATGAATTCAAAAATATGTTCACAATTTCAAAATAAATCATGAATTCCAAAAATGTTCACAAATTTTCCCGAAAACTTCATGTATTCAAAAAGTGTTCAGGACTTCCAAAAAAAATTCCAAGTTAAACAAAAAAATTTGTTGAAAAAGTTCCTTAATTTAAAATTTGTTCTTGAGTTTGAAATTGTTCATGAATTTAAAAAAATGTTCACTAATACAAAAAAATTCATTGATTAAAAAAAGTTGTTGAGTTAGAAAAAATTTCACAAATTTTATAAATTTTCGTGAATTCAAAAAATGTTTGTTGGTTCGAAAAATGTTTAGTTTCTTCCGTCCTTAAATTGTGAGAACCATGTCGGGTCAATGCCGGCAAGTCAGTTTCTTCCCTGCTTCCTTTTCAGTGCTGGCTGTGTGTGTGAATTATGCCCTCTGCTCACTGAATGAGTTGCAATTTCTCCGCCCGAAAGAGGTCATCATCTGTCGAAGAAATCGTTATTGCCTTTTCTAGTGACGAGTACCGGATCGATCAGTGGGTCTGTAGTAGATACTTGTGTCCTGAATCTTTTTCTAAGCAAATTCCTTTTTGCTCATGCTTTCATGGACGTACTGACTGCTTTGCTTAGCCTCACTATATCACAGTCAGTAGTAGCCTCTCAGTCTCAGCCTTGCCTGACTCACCGAATGATGGATTGCAGTTTCTGTTTTGTTTTCTTACCTCAACTCCCAGAGTCCCAGGGCAGGGCAGGCGGCAGCCGCAAAACAGATCATCGTCATCTGCTTATTACAAGAAACGGCGGGTGTTTACTGTTGATGCATAGCAAGTGGCTGTGATTTTGTCCGTGACCGGATGAATCATTAGCTATGTTTGGTTTCTGTACGGCCTAGCTGGGTTCTGTATATATTTTTTTTCAAAAATAAGGATTACCCCCGGACTCTGCATCAAAATGATGTATATAGCCATCTTTATTAAGTTATTCAACATAGTGACAAAATAAATAAAAAGATCAACCCAAAGCCACATTCGAGACGAACAAGTCGCTACACCTACAAGTATAAAGATGTGCCCCGCATCAATGGGCATCATCTAATTCAGTGGCCTCAAGAAGACGCCCGCCTCGCAAGCTGATAGCACCAACCGATCTAGGCATCCCACAACACGCACCGCATGCGCATGCTCTAGGATCCGCCGCCGCCATTTTCCGCCATCCCATCTTCAGGAGGGATTAGTGCATACACCTTGCCAGGCCCATCTGTCATCAACGTCACCACGACACCAGACAATGTCACCAACCTACACACGTCCATCAAACCGTGTCCAACGCCGAGACACCACTGCTATACGCCACCGGGACCTATCGTCTTCAATGTGGTAGATGCAACACCACTCCACCTATTGGCCCCTCCACTGAACCTCTGCTCCAAAACAGTGCCCTCGGGAGGGAAAACAGCACCATAGTCTCCGTCATCATCCGATCCGGGAGACCTGGATCTAGGGTTTCCCCTGGAACAGAAGTCCCCTGGAGGAAGAGGGGCATGCCATCTGCACCTGCCAACGAACCCAAACGGTGCCCAGCATCACAAAGCTCCCACGACGACGCCTTCAGGGACGACACGACACCTTGAGCGCCATCGCCGCCCACCGCAGTTAGGGCTTTCACCCGAGAAGCCGTGAGGTGGGAAGAGGTAGGGCGGACCCGAAAGATGTCTCCAAGAAGAATATCGGCACCTGCGGGCGTCGGCGTCATCGTGGCCAGCCGGAACCGACCAGGGAATTATCGCGATCTGGATCCCCACCTCCCGCTTGCCCACAAATCGTCGAGGCATCACTGTCGCGGCCCGAACCCGCCGGTGGTCCGCCGGCCGCCCAACCAAACTACTGCAGCCCGCCAGCCCCGCCTCGCCACCCGACGGGGAAGCCTCACCAAAGGGACCGCCGTCCCTGATCCATGGATGGCAGACGGAGAAGGGCCCGCCTCCGCCTTGCTCGGAGCCATCCGGACTTTGCCGGAGGGCGGCGAGGGGAGGAAGGTGGGGCGGGGGCAAGAAGGGCTGTCGATGAAGCAAAAGGTTTACGAGAGAAAGAAAAGATTGTCTGCTTTTTTCTTGACGGACTTTGATTCCAATTCTAGTGACCGGTGGATCACCTTTTTTGTTTCTTCAATTGAGGTGTTTATGGATGGAGCTAGCAACTAGGTTAAACTGATAGAGTGAGAAGGACCTTCGGAGAATTTTGTGTGTGTGTGTGTGTGTGTTGAAATTATGCCTCGGTAAGTTGCTGACACACGCACCACTAACATCGGACATGGATCAAACTGGCTATTCTAGCTTTATTCTTTCTTTCGAACGGCCATGGTATGTATATAGAACCGAACTTGTAACCCTTTTGCATGCGCCTACCCTTTATTAATATAAGAGAGAATTGAGCGCGTGTTTGTTGCAAGGTGATGATGCTATATAATTCCTTGCTTGCTGTTGGTTGAGTTGCAGGCTGCACCTGGGGATGGGACGATCTATCTAAAGGGGTAAGAGGTACACCCTGTATCTCATAATATAAGACGTTTTTGCAAGCTAACTTAGCTTGCAAAAATGTCTTATATTATGGGACGGAGGGAGTAGATGCCAAGTCAAGATACATATGCATGTGTGTGCACTCACTGCTGTGGCATATGCGCGCGAATTATTCTGTTCGATTTGATTCGACTGTAGACGTATATGAGTGGCATATTTCGTCTGCTTATAAACAATCTGATTCGGTGGGTGCGCATTATATATGGCTAGCTGTGAATGCTAAGCTAAGCATCCATTCTATTTCCCGCCGAACCAAAAAAAGAAAAGAAAGGCAGAGGCTACCATTACCATGCAGGAGGAATATCCCACCCAGGATATAGGGAGTGTACGTGTCGGTGTCGGTTAGGCGCGTCAGTTGAGCTCGAGTCAGGTACGTATATATGCCGTGTGCGTGTGCTGCCAGCTATCCGTTGCAGTTTAATTACTCAGTCCACATACATACATACAGCAGGCGCTTTTTCCCTGATTTAGTACGATTATTCCAAGTCATGCATTGCTAATATAATAATCCTACATAGTAGCAGTACTGGCTAATGGACTGCCTTCTGGTGCGTGTTCACCGGTAGGCAAGCAAGTCGAATATAAGTTACTTGGACTGAATTTGCTTTTTTGCTGGAGCAGCTGTGGGTGACCTTCTTGGATCGAGAGATGGAGAAATGAAAGAGATAGGCGGATATTCTGACGGCATATCCATGATAGACGATGGTTCATTCCATCTCCCGGCCGATCAGACCAGCGGATCCGCAAACGCGTCGTGACTGCCCAACAGACCAGTTATTAGTTACTAACGTGTACTCCCTCCGTCTCAAAATAAGTGTCTCAATTTTGTGTTGATTTTAGTATAAAATTATACTTTTTTATTGAAAAAGAAGGATATCCCCGGCCTCTGCATCCGAAAGATGCATGCAGCCATATTATTAAAAAGAGTTCAGCAAAAACAAAGTCTGGAATCTGAAGTACAGCTCTCAGAGGGAGCACAAAAGACAAATTCTAAGAACAAAAAGCATTGCCACAACCGGCTGGACGCAAATGACATTAAGGACCTATCCTATGATGCGACCGTCATCTAAACCGGTTGAAGATAGCCCGTGCTACCATCTCTCACCGGTTGCACCCAGTAGCCAAATGCTACCTGAAGGCCGTAGGAGTGAGTAGCAACCACGTGCAGATCTATGCCGTAGCTCTGAAAATAACCTGCAAGAAGTTTAAAATATGTAATCTGTTAAAAATCATATCGTTCCTGCAGTTCCATATAGCCCAAACAAGTGCGCATATTCCAATCCGAATATTTGACGCAATGTCCGGTTGTACTCCATTCAGCCACGTCCCAAACAACGCTTCTATGCTAGATGGAGGAGTTATGTTAAAGGCTATAAGAATTGATCGCCAAAGTAACTTTGCGAGAGGGCAATCAATGAATAAATGTTGGATTGTTTCGTCATGAACACAAAAACAACATCGTGAGCTACCGACCCATCGTCGCTTTAGTAAATTATCTTTGGTAAGAATGACCTACTTGTTTACAAACCACATGAAAATTTTGGTGCGCAAGGGAACCTTTACTTTCCAGATGTGTATCGATCTTGGGATTGGCCAGAGTTAATGAGGTCTAAGTACATAGATTTAACCGAAAACACCCCATTCGCCGTTAATTTCCAGTTCACGGCGTCTGCTTGGTCGAAAAGTTGAACATCCATTAGCCGCCGCACCAAGTGCAGCCAGGAGTTCCATCGTTCCCCTACTAAAGCCCTTCGGAACTGGATATCCAAAGGTACCGTCTGCAATATTGTTGCCACGTAATCCTCCTTACGTTGCACTATATTATACAGGGTAGGATACTGGAGGGCTAGCGGTGTCTCGCCTAGCCAGGTATCCTCCCAAAACCTTGTTGTTTTTCCGTCCCCAACAACGAATTTCACCCTATGGAAGAAAGCCTCTTTTATTGTCAAGAGCCCCTTCCAGAAGGGTGAATCATTAGGTCTTACGGTAACCTGAGCCAGAGTTTTAGAGTGAAGGTATTTGTTCCTTAGAATTTGTGCCCACATGCCATCTGATTCCTGAGATAACCTATACAGCCATTTTCTCAACAGGCATTTATTTTTTATCTCGAGGTTCTTAATCCCGAGACCCTCCTGGTCTTTGGGTCGACAAATAATATCCCATCTTGCTAAGCAATATTTTATCTTAACCTCGTCTGACTGCCAGAAAAAACGAGATCGATAGAAGTCTAGTCTCTTTCTTACCCCATTTGGTACCTCAAAGAAAGATAGAAGGAACATCGGCATACTGGTCAGTACTGAATTAATCAGCACTAGCCGCCCTCCATAAGACATAAGCTTACCCTTCCAGCAGCTTAGTTTGGTTTCGAATCGATCTTCTATACATTTCCACTCTTTATTAGTTAATTTCCGATGGTGAATTGGAATGCCTAGATAATTGAAAGGTAATGATCCCAGTTCACAACCCAACAATTGTCTATAGTTGTCTTGTTCCTCTTTGGCCCTACCAAAGCAAAACAATTCACTCTTGTGAAAGTTAATCTTTAGACCTGACAACTGTTCAAAAAGACACAACACTAGTTTCATATTCCTCCCTTTTGCAAGGTCATGCTCCATGAATATGATTGTGTCGTCAGCATATTGTAGGATAGAAACGCCCCGATCCACCAAATGTGGGACAAGACCGCCTACCAGGCCTTTTTCCTTCACCCGACCTATGAGCACTGTCAACATGTCTGCCACAATGTTGAAGAGAATAGGGGACATCGGGTCACCTTGTCTTAGGCCTTTATGCGTCTGGAAATAATGACCAATGTCATCATTCACCTTAATCCCGACACTACCTTTTGGACAAAAGAATCCACCTGATCCCTCCATGCCCCATTGAAACCCTTCATGCGCATGGCTTGCTGTAAGAATGGCCATTTAACCTTATCATATGCCTTCTCGAAATCCACCTTGAAGATCACCCCGTCAAATTTCTTCGAATGAATTTCATGTAAAGTTTCGTGTAAGACAACAACCCCTTCTAGGATATGTCTTCCAGGCATGAAAGTCGTCTGACTAGGTTGCACCACCGAGTGGGCAACCCGTGTCAATCGATTAGTAGCTACTTTCGTGAAAATCTTGAAACTCACATTGAGAAGACATATTGGCCTGAATTGCTCTATTCAACTTGCTTCCTCTTTCTTTGGTAACAACGTTATCGTGCCAAAGTTGAGATGAAAGAGTTGCAGATGGCCATTAAAGAAATCATGAAACATCGGCATTAGGTCATCCTTCACAATATGCCAACATCTCTTATAGAATTCCGCGGGAAACCCATCCGGTCCCGGTGCTTTATTTGGCTTCATCTGAGAGATGGCCTCAAAAACCTCTTTCTCAGTAAAAGGTGCAGATAGTATCTCATTCTCATTTGACCGGAGCTGAGGTACATCCCCAACTACAAGTTCATCTAGGGACACCGCATTATCTACCGGAGGCCCGAATAGTTGCTTGTAATAATTGGAAATATACATTTTGAGATTCTCGTGTTCTACAACTGTTCCTTCATCTTGCTCAAGATGGATGATTTTCTTTCTCCTATGTTTGCCATTTGCAATCATATGGAAGAACTGAGTATTATCATCCCCTTGGACGACCTTAAGAACCTTAGCTCGCAAGGCCCACTTCATTTCTTCTTCTCGAAGAAGAGCCCGTAGTTTCAACTTGGCTTCGGACTTTACGGCCTGTTCTATCTCGTCCAGCAGATTCGTTTCCGCTCTCAAGTCCAGATCATGAATCAACTGGATAAGCCATTCTTTTTCTTATTTATATATCCCGCTCTCATTTCTGGCCCAACCCCTCAAAAATTGTCTCAAGTGTCTAATCTTGTTCTGCCATCATTCCAAGCTGGAGCTGCCCGCAACTGGCTTAGCCCATTCTCTTGCAACAATCTCTAAAAAGTTTTCTTTTTCAAACCAACTTAGCTCGAAAGAAAAAACATTTTTATTGCCTATATGTGTTGCTTCACCCGAATCCACCAACAAGGGTGTATGGTCTGAGATTGCCCTCTGCATCGTGTGAACCGATACCAGTGGGTATTTCTGTTCCCAGTCTACACTTGCAAGCACTCTATCTAGCTTCTCATAAGTGGGAGTAGGTAATGAATTTGCCCAAGTGAACTGCCTACCCATGAGTTCAATCTCTCTGAGATTAAGACTCTCAATGATCATATTGAACATAAAGGACCACCGCCCATCAAAATGATCATTATTCTTCTCTTCTTTCCTTCTTATGATATTAAAATCCCCTCCCACTAAGATCGGTAACCTCTCATCTCCACATATCCTAACCATATCCACCAAGAAATCAGGCTTGAATTCGGGTTGGGCAGCGCCATACACCGCCACAAGAGCCCATCGGAATCCATCCAATTTGGACCTTACCCGGAATTTAACCGCATAATCCCCTCGCACTACATTTAACACCTCAAGTGTTTCACACTTTACCCCCAATAGAATCCCACCGGATCTTCCTCTAGGGGGTAAACAATGCCAGTCAAAATCAATTCCTCCAGTCAAAGTCCCGAGGAATTGCGAGGTAAAGTTATCTCTACCAGTTTCTAGAAGTGCAATGAGATCGAGTTTATCCTCGACGGCTGATTCAGCCAGGAACCTTTTCTTAGCCAAGTCTGCTAGACCTCTGCTATTCCAAAAACGTCCTTTCATCATTCATCATGGAATTTTTTCTTGAGCTTAACTCTCGCACTTCTACGCATAGCCGATGTTGGATATATCTTCCTCTTCCATGAACATTTGGGTTTATCTACTAACCCCTCATCCACATGGCTAGTTACCTCTCAGGCATCCGACACTAAGTTGGGTGAATCAGTAAATCCCTCGGACTCCATCCCTCCTACCTCACCTTCGGCATCCGAAGTGGGCAATAATCCATCGCAAAAATTCTCTAACGCAGACATGCCCAACTTGTTAATATCCGCATCCATCATAGGTCTGACAGCCGCTAAATTTTGGATCAGCTCAGACGCTCTCTCAGCTTCTAAGTCCAGAATATCATTGATCGATGATGACCCACAAGTATAGGGGATCAATCGTAGTCCTTTCGATAAGTAAGAGTGTCGAACCCAACAAGGAGCGGAAGGAAATGACAAGCGGTTTTCAGCAAGGTAATGTCTGCAAGCACTGAAATTGTCGGTAACAACTTGTTTGATAGCAAGATAATTTGCAACAAGCAAGTAACAAGGTAGTCCAATCCTTTTGAGGAAAAGGACAGGCCAAAACGGTCTCTTATAATAAGCAAAGCGTTCTTGAGGGTACACAGGAATTTCATCATATCACTTTCATCATGTTGGCTTGATTTGTGTTTGCTACTTTGATAATTTGATATGTGGGTGAATCGGTGCTTAGGTGTTGTTCTTACTTGAACAAACCTCCTACTTATTATTAACCCCCTCGCAAGCATCCGCAAGTACGAGAAAAGTATTAAGATAAAATCTAACCATAGCATTAAACTTTTGGATCCAAATCGGTCCCTTACGAAGTAGCGCATAAACTAGGGTTTAAGCTTCTGTCACTCTAGCAACCCATCATCTAATAACTACTCCATAATGCATTCCCTTAGGCCCAAATATGGTGAAGTGTCATGTAGTCGACGTTCACATGACACCACTAAGGGAATCACAACATACATATCATCAAAATATCGAACACATATCAAGTTCACATGATTACTTGCAACATGACTTCTCCCGTGACCTCAAGAACAAAAGTAACTAATCACAAATAATAATCATGCTCAAGATCAGAGGGGTATTAAATAGCATAATGGATCTGAACATATAATCTTCCACCAAATAAACCATATAGCAATCAACTACAAGATGTAATCAACACTACTAGTCACCCACAAGCACCAATCTAAGGTTCCGGTACAAAGATGGACACAAGAGATGAACTAGGGTTTGAGAGGAGATGGTGGTGTTGAAGATATTGATGGAGATGGCCCTCCCAAAGATGGGAGAGTTATTGGTGATGATGATGACGATGATTTCCCCCTCCGGGAGGGAAGTTCCCCCGGCGGAATCGCTCCGCCGGAGGGCAGAAGTGCTCCTGCCCAAGTTCCGCCTCGAGACGGCAGCGCTTCATCCCGAAAGTCCTCCCCTTATTTTTTCTAGGTTAAAATGACTTATATACCAAAAGATGGGCACCGGAGGTGGGCCGCGGAGGGCATAACCCACCAAGGCGCGCCCAGGTGGATTGTGCCCACCTGGTGGGCCCCCTCTGGTAGTTATTTGCTCCAATAATTCTTAAATAATCCATAAAAATCTCCATGAAGTTTCAGCTTATTTGGAGTTGTACAGAATAGGTAGCTCAAACGTGCTTTTTCAGGTCCAGAATTCCAGCTGCTGGTATTCTCCCTCTTTGTGTAAACCTTGCATATTATGAGAGAAAAGGCATTAGAATTACTCCCAAAAGCATTATTATGCATAAAAACATTATAAATAACAGTAGGAAAACATGATGCAAAATGGACGTATCAACTCCCCCAAGCTTAGACCTCGCTTGTCCTCAAGCGAAAACCGAAATCGAAAAACATGTCCACATGCTTAGAGAGAGAGGTGTCGATAAAAACAAAATACGGACATAGAAGCATCATGCATATTATTATAACAGCAAAGAACTTTAACATAAAGCTCTTATCACATAACTTTTATCATATAACTTCTCATGAAAAAGTAACAATTCATCACAACATTGAAGTACTCCCTCCGTTCCTAAATATAAGGTGTATTAGTTTTTCAAAAAGTCAAACTTCTCTAACTTTGACCAAGTTTATAGACAAAAATATCAATATCTATACTACCAAGTCATTATCACTAGATTCACCATGAAATATATTTATATATTTTATATATTAAGTATTGTAAATATTTATATATTTTGTTGTAAAGTTGGTCAAAGTTAGAGAAGTTTGACTTTTTGAAAAAATAATACACCTTATATTGAGGAATGGAGGGAGTATAAAGCATAAACCTTATTGAAAACCAATAAACTATGTTCTCAGACAACTTTGCAACTACAATTCATCATATTTTCAGGAAGGGTCACGTGTCGGAGCCTTTAGTCAAGTCCACATACTCAACCACCATTTAATCTTCTATGATTGCTAACACTCATAGCGTACCCATGAACAAAAAGTTTCAACCAGACACAAAGAAAGATAGCGGCTTATAGTTTCGCCACCCAACATATTCACCTCAAGGGTGATGTCAACAATAATAACTCATGCCTACTCATATACAACTGTATATATGTGCCTAGATCTTTCCTCACCACATGATGCTTGCCAAAAGAGAAAATAAAAAGGAATAGGGAAGAAGACTTTGACTCTTCATAAAACTAAATGCATAAAAGTAAAAGATAGGCCCTTCGCAGAGGGAAGTATAGGTTGTCATGCGCTTATTTGTTTGTCTGCCAAATCCCTTAATGCAAAAGAACATCACGTTGTATTGCCCCTTATGATAGCAACCTTTATTATGTAGTCTGTCGCTTTTATTCTTTGCCATCACAAGTTCGTACAATGCTCAATTTTCTCTTACACTAACTGATCCAACACATTTAGAAGCAATTTTTGTTGCCTTATTGCACCGATGACAACTTACTTGAAGGATCTTACTCAATCCATAGGTAGGTATGGTCTCTCGAAATAAGATTTGGGTTAAGGGTTTTTGGATGCATAAGTAGTATCTCTACTTAGTGCGGAATTTTTGGCTAGAAAAGATATTGGGCAAGCACCACATGTTAAAGGATCTATGACAATATAACTTCTATGTGAATATGAACAAGCATAAATCATTATGTTGTCTTCCTTGTCCAGCGTCAACTATTTTGACACAAAATATTTAATGGGGGCTCACAATCATAAAAGATGTCCAAGATAGTGTATTTGCATGTGAATCTTCTCTTCCCTTATTAATTCTTTCATGAATTGCATCATTGACCAATGTTGTGTTTGTCAATCTCCAACAAATTTTACCACTTATACTTTTCCTTATGTGATGTCATTACTTACCATAAGATTAGCATATGATCTTATTATTATTTTATTATTTTTCTTTTATTTTTATTGAAACATAAAAGTAAAGAAAGCAAGACTTGAACTAAACTTTATTATATATCTCGCACATGATTACATAGATAGATCACTAAGCAAATACTCGAAAAGAAAGGATCGAACTAGACTTTTATTCAACTAAATCATAGGAAAACTAATGATCGAACTAGAATAGATAAAAGCAAATATAGTGGTGGTGATACGATACCGGGGCACCTCCCCCAAGCTTGGCACAAGCCAAGGGGAGTGCCCATATCCTGTACTCAAGTCTCCTTTGGTGACGAAGGAGGAGGTGGTGGCGATGTAATAGCTCTTAATATATCCGTGAGTGCCTCCTTTAGGCCTTGAATTTCTTGAAGGGCTTTGTGAAGCAACTCAGTATTTTTCTCCACTTCAGCCATAATATGTTTATTCTCTGGCCCCCAAGAACTTGTTCCTGCATCACTTTCTCTAGGACGAGATATGTCCCAATTGGATGGTATGTGCACACGAGGAGTATTCTTGAACACATAATTGTGAATCAAATTGTGAAAAATATTACAATGTAACCTGTGTAAAGGCCTCCTGGAAGGGAGTTCTTCTGGCACCTCAGGGGTCTCTTGATTGTTTGATGATCTCATGGCTTGATGAGGATTAGGACGTGTGGAGATGCCAGCCAATGTGCCTCTCTCGGAAGCCCGAGGGTGAACTCCAAGAGGGTTCCTTTCATCTTCCTCCATGGCAACCTCCTCAACTCCCTCTCCCCTTAGCTCCACCTATAGCAACCAAGCATCTCCTTCATCTTGGTTGGAAGAGGGCAAAGACTTGGTGCCTGGCTTTGGGAAACCCTGACAGAAAGCAGCAAGAAAGAAGAACAGAAGATTTCTTCACGATACAAAGATCAATGCGTTCGGGGGATATATAGATATTTTTTATCTCGGGAAACAAGCAAATGAGGGAAAAATAGAGTCTGGAAGGTTCCCGAGATGGGCACAACCCACCTGGGCACGCCAGGGGGGTCTGGCGCGCCCTGGTGTCTTGTGCCCCCCCCCCCCTGGGTGCCTTCCTGGTTATTTCTTTTTTTTTTCTTTTTTTTAATATATTCCAAAACTGACAGAAAATATTTTTGCGGATTTTTCGGAGTCAGTTTACTTACCGTATCACGTACCTCCTCTTTTTCAGTTATTCTGGAGTGTTCTGGAAGGTCTCCTTAATGTGTTCCTCAGGTGTCATGGTTTGAATAATATTTCTTTCAACATTAATAGGCATACCTGAGATGTAGTGTTTAATTCTTTGACAATTGACCACCTTCGGGTTGGTACCTTCGGCATTATTTATTTTGATAGCTCCAGAGCGGTAAAACTCTTTGATGATATACTGTCCTTCCCATTTAGAGAGAAGTTTTCCTGCAAAGAATCTGAAACGAGAGTTGTACAAGAGGACATATTCTCCTACTTTAAATTCTCATTTTTGGATTCTTTTATCATGACATCTTTTAACCTTTTCTTTAAATAGTTTGGAATTTTCATAGGCTTGGGTTCTCCATTCATCTAGTGAGCTAATATCAAATAACCTCATTTCACCGGCAAGTTTCAAATCATAGTTGAGTTCTTTTATTGCCCAATATGCTTTATGTTCTAACTCTAGAGGCAAATGACAAGTTTTTCCATAAACTATTTTATCCGGAGACATACCCATAGGATTTTTATATGCTGTTCAGTAGGCCCAAAGTGCATCATCTAATTTCTTAGACCAATTCTGTCGGGACCTATTAACGGTTTTCTCTAATATTAGTTTTATTTCTCTATTGCTAAGTTCAACATGACCACTAGATTGAGGATGACAGGGTGATGCAATTCTATTGTTAATATCATATTTAGCAAGCATTTTACGGAAAGCACCATGAATAAAGTGTGAACCACCATCAGTCATTAAATATCTAGGGACTCCAAACCTCGGGAAAATAACTTCTTTAAGCATTTTAATGGAAGTGTTATGATCAGCACTACTAGTTGGAATTGCTTCTACCCACTTAGTGACATAATCAACAGCAACCAAAATATGAGTATACCAATTAGAGGAAGGAAAAGGTCCCATATAATCAAAACCCCAAACATCAAATGGTTCAACAGCAAGTGAATAATTCATTGGCATTTCTTGACGCTTACCGATATTACCAATTCGTTGACATTCTTCATAAGATAAAACAAACTTACGGGCATCCTTGAAGAGAGTAGGCCAATAAAAACCAGATTGCAATACCTTGTGAGCAGTTCTATCTCCCGCATGATGCCCTCCATAAGCTTCAGAGTGACATTTCCGTAGGATTTGTTCCTGTTCATGCTCAGGTACACAACGTATAATAATACCATCTACTCCTTCTTTATAAAGATGTGGGTCATCCCAAAAGTAATGTCTTAAATCATAGAATTTTTCTTTTCTTTTGTTGGTAAGTGAAACTAGGTGGTATATATTTAGCAAGAATGTAATTAGCATAATCAGCATACCAAGGAGTGTTATGGGAAACATTTATTACAACTAATTGTTCATCAGAAAAGCTATCATTAATAGGTTGTGGGTCATCAAAGATATTCTCTAACCTAGACAAGTTATCAGCTACGGGGTTCACAACTCCTTTTCTATCAGTGATATGTAACTCAAATTCTTGTAGCAAGAGAACCCATCTAATGAGTCTAGGTTTAGCATCTTTCTTTTTCATAAGATATTTAATAGCAGCATGATCGGTGTGAACAGTAACTTTAGAATCAACAATGTCAGATCTGAATTTGTCACAAGCAAACACAACTACTAAAAATTCTTTCTCAGTAGTAGCATAATTTCTTTGGGCACTGTCTAGAGTTTTGCTAGCATAATGGATTTAGTTTCTTATCGACTCTTTGTCCTAGAATAGCACCAACAGCATAATCAGTAGCATCACACATCATTTCAAAAGGCAAGTTCCAATCAGGTGGTTGAACAACAGGGGCAGAAATCAAGGCTTTCTTAAGTGTTTCAAAGGCTTCTACACAATCATCATCAAAAACAAATGGAACATCGTTCTATAAAAGATTTGTAAGAGGCCTAGAAATTTTAGAGAAGTCTTTAATAAACCTCCTATAGAAACCAGCATGACCGAGGAAACTACGAATACCTTTGATATCTCTGGGACATGGCATTTTCTCAATTGCATCAACTTTAGCTTTATCCACCTTAATACCTCGTTCAGAAATTTTATGCCCCAAGACAATACCTTCATTAACCATAAAGTGGCACTTCTCCCAATTCAAGACAAGATAATCATCCATGAAAACCTCAATGATCTTTTCACAAAAGTCAGAGAATATAGTAGTCATACATCTTTGAAAGGTAGCAGGTGCATTGCATAAACCAAAATGCATACGTCTATAAACATAAGTTCCAAAAGGGCAAGTGAAAGTGGTTTTCTCTTGATCAGGTTGTGAAACAGGTATTTGAGAAAAACCAGAATATCCATCAAGGAAGCAAAAGTGAGTGTGCTTTGATAGTCTTTCTAGCATTTGATCTATAAAAGGCAAGGGGTAGTGATCTTTTCTAGTTGCTTTATTTAATTTTCTAAAATCAATTACCATCCTATAGCCAGTAACAATCCTCTGTGGAATAAATTCATTTTTATCATTAGGAACAATGGTAATACCTCCTTTCTTAGGGACACAATGAACGGGACTTACCCATCTACTATCAGCTATGTGATAGATTATACCTGCTTCCAGAAGCTTTAGTATTTCAGTTCTTACCCCTTCTTTAATTTTGGGATTCAACCGTCGTTGATGATCAACAACGGGTTTAGCATTAGGCTCCATATTAATCTTATGCTGATAGAGAGTGGGACTAATGCCCTTAAGATCATCAAGAGTATATCCAATAGTAGCACGGTGCTTCTTCAAAATTTTCAATAATCTTTCTTCTTCATGTTCTGAAAGGTTAGGACTAATAATAACATGATATATCTTTTTCTCATCAAGACAAGCACATTTTAAAGTGTCAGGAAATTGTTTCAATTCAAACACAGGATCATCTTTAGGTGGAGGAGGACCTCCTAGAGTTTCAATAGGCAAATTATGTTTGAGCAGAGGTCGTTGTTCAAAGAAAATTTTATCTATTTCATTTCTTTCATGCATATGCATATCATTTTCATGGTCTAGCAAATATTGTTCTAGTGGATCAGTAGGAGGCACAGAAATAGAAGCAAGAGAATTATTTCATCCTTACTAGGTAATTCTTTCTTGTGAGGTTGTCTATTAAACTTGGAAAAATTAAACTCATGAGACTCATCACCAGAGCGAACACTGACAGTTTGTTTAAGACAATCTATAGTAGCATTGACAGTGTTCAAGAAGAGTCTACCAAAAATAATGGGACAAAAGTCATCTTGTGGGGAACCAAGAACTAGAAAATCAGTAGGGTATTTTATTTTCCCACACAAGACTTCAACATCTCTAACAATCCCAAGTGGTGTGATGGTGTCCCTATTGGCTAGTTTAATAGTGACATATATATCTTCTATTTCAGCGGGTGCTATGTCATTCATAATTTCCTGGTATAAGGTAAAAGGAATAGCACTCATGCTAGCACCTAAGTCACATAAACCGTGATAACAATGATCTCCTATTTTAACTGAGACAACAGGCATGCCAACAACGGGTCTATGTTTATCTTTTTCATCGGGTTTGGCAATTCTAGCAGCTTCATCACAGAAGTAAATAACATGCCCATCAATATTTTCTACCAAGAGACCTTTAACCATAGCAACACTGGGTTCTACTTTAATTTGTTCAGCAGGTTTAGGTGCTCTAATATAACTTTTATTGACCATGGTTGAAACCTTGGCATGTTCCTTTATCCTAACAGGGAAAGGTGGTTTTTCAATGTAAGTTGTAGGAACAACTGGGTCAACATTGTAAATGATAGTTTCATCTTTAGCTATGTCGGGTTCTTTAATTTTTTCTTTAATAGGTGGCTGATATTTAAACCACTTCTCCTTAGGGAGATCAACATGAGTAACAAAAGACTCACAGAAAGAGGCTACTATCTCAGAGTCAAGTCCATATTTAGTGCTAAACTTTTGAAAAGCATCGGTATTCATAAAAGATTTAACACAATCAAACTCAAGCTTAATACCTTACTCTTTACCTTCATCGAGTTCCCAATCTTCAGAGTTGCATTTAATTCTTTCTAAAATATCTCACCTTAATTCAATAGTCTTCTTCATAAAAGAACTAGTACAAGAAGTATCGAGCATGGACCAATCATCATGAGAAAGTGATACGTCTCCATCGTATCTACTTTTCCAAACTCTTTTGCCCTTGTTTTGGACTCTAATTTCCATGATTTGAATGGAACTAACCCGGACTGACGTTGTTTTCAGCAGAATTGCCTTGGTGTTATTTTTGTGCAGAAATAAAAGTTCTCGGAATGACCTGAAACTTCACGGAGAATATTTTTGGAATAAATAAAAAATATTGGTGAAAGAATCAACCAGAGGGGACCCACCAGCTGTCCACAAGGGTGAGGCGCCCCCCCCCCCCCCAAGGCACGCCCCCCTGGCTTGTGGGTCCCATGAAGCTCCACCGACCTCAACTCCAACTCCATATATTCACTTTCGGGGAGAAAAAAATCAGAGAGAAGGATTCATCGCGTTTTACAATACGAAACCGCCGCCACCTCCTGTTCTTCCTCGGGAGGGCAGATCTGGAGTCCGTTTTGGGCTCCGGAGAGGGGAAATCGTCGTCGTCGTCATCATCAACCATCCTCCATCACCAATTTCATGATGCTCACCGCCGTGCCTGAGTAATTCCATTATAGGCTTGCTGGACGGTGATGGGTTGGATGAGATTTATCATGTAATCGAGTTAGTTTTGTTAGGGTTTGATCCCTAGTATCCATTATGTTCTGAGATTGATGTTGCTATGACTTTGCTATGCCTAATGCTTGTCACTAGGGCCTGAGTGCCAAGAATTCAGATTTGAACCCTTTATGTTTCCATGAATATATTTGTGTTCTTGATCCTATCTTGCAAGTTATAATCACCTACTACGCGTTATGATCCGGCAACCCCGGAGTGACAATAGTCGGGACACTTCCCGGTGATGACCGTAGTTTGAGGAGTTCATGTATTCACTAAGTGCTAATGCTTTGTTCCGGTTCTCTATTAAAAGGAGGCCTTAATATCCCTTAGTTTCCATTAGGACCCTACTGCCACGGGAGGGTAGGACAAAAGATGTCATGCAAGTTCTTTTCCATAAGCACGTATGACTATATACGGAATACATGCCTACATTATATTGATGAATTGGAGCTAGTTCTGTGTCACCCTAGGTTATAACTGTTGCATGATGAATGCCATCCGACATAATTATCCATCATTGATCCATTGCCTACGAGCTTTTCACATATTGATCTTTGCTCAGTTACTTTTCCGTTGCCACTGTTACAATTGCTACAAAACTGCTACTGTTACTTTTGCCACCGTTACCGTTACTTCCATACTACTTTGCTACTAAATACTTTGCTGCAGATATTAAGTCTTTTAGGTGTGGTTGAACTGACAACTCAGCTGCTAATACTTGAGAATATTCTTTGGCTCCCCTTATGTCGAATCAATAAATTTGGGTTGAATACTCTACCCTCAAAAACTGTTGCGATCCCCTATACTTGTGGGTTATCAAGACCTTTTTCTGGCGCCGTTGCCGGGGAGCATAGCTCTATTCTCTGAGTCACTTGGATTTATATCTGTTGATCACTATGAAGAATTTGAAAGATACCAAAACCAAGATCTATCCCTCAACTACGAGGGGAGGTAAGGAACTGCCATCTAGCTCTGCACTTGATTCACCTTCTGTTTTGAGTAAGCTTGCGACACCTACACCTACTATTGATTCTGATATATCGCATGTTATTGATGATGCTACTTCTGCTATGAATGATGCTTATGATGCTACTACTTTGCTTGATAAAACTGTGCCACTGGGAGAATTACTTGATGAACATCTTGCTAGAGTTAGAACTATTGATTATGCTAAAGATGATGATATTTCTGAAACTGATGAAATTATTGAAGCTAAAAACATTGAAACACCTGTTAGACCTAGCTCTTAAGGATAGAGATGATCTTAAGAAATTATTATGCAAGTGGAAAGAAAAATATTTGAATGCTAGAATGCAATATGATCCTAAGTTTGCTACTTCACCTATCTGTGTTACTGATAAGGATTATGAATTCTCTGTCGATCCTGAGTTAATTAATTTGTTTGAATCTAATCCTTTCTATGGTTATGAATTTGAAACTGTTGTGGCACATCTTACTAAATTGAATGGTATAGCCACCCTATTTGCTCATGAGGAAATTTTTTGCTATTACTATATTCTTAAGTTGTTTCCTTTCTCGTTAAAGAGTGATGCTAAGTTATGGTTTAATTCTCTTGCTCCTTGTTGTGTACGTAGTCCCCAGGATATGATTTACTACTTCTCTACAAAATATTTTCCTGCTCATAAGAAACAAGCTGCCTTACAGGAAATAATTAACTTTGTGCAAATTGAAGAAGAGAGTCTCCCACAAGCTTGGGGGAGGCTTCTCCAATTACTTAATGCTTTGCCTGATCATCCTCTCAAGAAAAATGAAATACTTGATATCTTTTATAATGGACTAACTAATGCTTCTAGAGACCACCAAGATAGTTGTGCTGGTTGTGTTTTCAGGGAACGAACTGTTGAGCAAGCTGAATTGCTATTGAATAATATATTGAGTAATGATAATGATTGGACACTTCCTGAACCAATTCCTAAGCCAACTCCGAAGAAAAGTGGTATTCTATTTCTCAGTCCTGAAGATA
This sequence comes from Thinopyrum elongatum, assembly GCA_011799875.1. Lineage (NCBI taxonomy): Eukaryota > Viridiplantae > Streptophyta > Magnoliopsida > Poales > Poaceae > Thinopyrum > Thinopyrum elongatum. The sequence goes on along the minus strand of CM022299.1, from coordinate 668,617,988 downwards.
TGCAAGAGGCAAAGAAATCTATGAAAGAAAAAGGTATTAAAGCTGAAGATGTTAAGAATTTACCGCCTATTGAAGAAATACATGGTCTTGATAACCCGACACAGGTAGTAGAGGTAAATTCCCTCTATAGATTTGATGAAAGTGATATTCCTTATAATAAGTCTGCTAGTCAATGCTTGGATGAATTTGATAATTTTATTGTTAAACAAGAAAACTTCAATGCTTATGTTAGTAGACAATTGAAACGCAATGCTCACATGCTTGACTGCTTGGGTGATTATATGAGTAGAACTGTTAATGATCTTAAGCTTATTAGGAAGCATGTTTCCATGGTTAAAACTCAAGTAGAACAAGTACTTAAGGCACAAGATGATTTGCTCAATGAGTTGAATAGTAAGAATAATGATAATGCTGTTAGAGTTATGACTAGAGGTGGTAAAATGACCCAGGAACCTTTGTATCATGAAGGCCACCCTAGGAGAGTTGAACAAGATTCTTAGAGAACTAATACTGATGCATCTAGTCCTAGTAATAAGAAGAAAAAGAAAACTGATAGGACTTTGCATGCTTCTAGTGAACCTGTTATAGACACACCTGAGAATCCAAATGATATTTCTATTTCTGATGCTGAGACACAATCTGGTGATGAACATGAACCTAGTGATAATGTTAATGATGATGTTCATGTTGATGCTCAACCTAGTAATGATAATGATGTGGAGGTAGAACCTGCTGTTGATCTTGATAACCCACAATCAAAGAATCAACGTTATAATAAGAGAGACTTTGTTGCTAGGAAACACGGTAAAGAAAGAGAACCATGGGTTCAGAAACCCATGCCCTTTCCTCCTAAACCATCCAAGAAAAAGGAAGATGAGGATTTTGAGCGCTTTTGTGAAATGCTTAGACCTGTCTTTTTGCGTATGCGTTTGACTGATATTCTGAAAATGTCTCCTTATGCTAAGTATATGAAAGATATTATTACTAATAAAAGAAAGATACCGGAGGCTGAAATTTCCACCATGCTTGCTAATTATACTTTTAAGGGTGGAATACCTAAGAAACTTGGAGATCCAGGAATACCAACTATACCATGCTCCATTAAAAGAAACTATGTTAAAACTGCCTTATGTGATTTGGGAGCCGGTGTTAGTGTTATGCCTTTCTCTTTGTATCGTAGACTTGAATTGAATAAGTTGACACTTCTGAAATCTCTTTGCAAATGGCTGATAAATCAACTGCTATACCCATCGGTATTTGTGAGGATGTGCCTGTTATGGTTGCAAACGTTACTATCTTAACGGACTTTTTTATTCTTGATATTCCCGAGGACGACAGTATGTCGATCATCCTTGGTAGACCCTTTTTGAATACTGCAGGGGCTATTATTGATTGCAACAAGGGCAATGTCACTTTTCATGTTAATGGTAATGAGCATACGGTACACTTTCCAAAGAAACAACCTCAAGTTCATAGTACCAATTCTATTGGAAAATTTTCAACTATTGTTATTAGAGGTTTTGAATTCCCTCTCCCTACTGTCAAAAAGAAATATGATATTCTTATTGTTGGGGACATGCATATCCCCATTGAGGTAACCTAGTGTTATTTGAAAATTCTCCGGTTTCATGTTATTCGAAAGAACTTTGTTAATAAGACTTGATCAACCTTGTTAATGGATGCCTTTTGATGAGCATGAGATGGATGAATTTAGAAAGCACAACTTTCTGTACCTACTTTTTACTCTCTGTTATTTAGATTAAATAAAGAAAAAATAGTATTATATGTCTGTTTTCTGAATTATCCGTGCAATAAAAAAATATCCCAAAAATAAAAGTTCTCTAAATGCCCTAAAAATTTAGTATGATTTTTTATAGAATATTTTAGAATTTCTGGCACTGAGAATGCACCAGGGGGCTGCACCAGTGGACCACAAGGGTGGAGGGCGCGCCCTACCCCCTGGGCGCGCCCCCCTACCTTGTGGGTCCCACGTGGGCCCCCCTCACTTATTCCAGCACCCATTCACTTCGTCTACCTCCAGAAAAAATCATCTCGTTGCTCAAATCCGTGTTCTTGCTCATCTTGCTGCCATTTTCGTTCTCCTTGTGCAAAGCTCCATTTGCAAAACTGTTTTGGGGGATTGTTCTTTGGTATGTGACTCCTCCAATGGTCCAATTAGTTTTTGTTCTAGTGCTTTATTTATTGCAAATTTTTGCTACTGTGGTGACCTTGTTCTTGAGCTTGCATGTCAAATTTATATGGTCCAAAGTAGTTTTGATGCATGATATAGCCTCTAGACACTTGTAGGAGTAGTTGCTATTAATTTTGTTGAGTTTGGTTCACTTTTATTTTGAGTCACTAAAAATTTAAGAATTTTTCAAAGGAAGAAAAATGTTTAGGAAGATTTACCAAGGTGGTTCCTCGAGGAAGCAAGCCCCAAGGCTCGCGATACGTGAGCCGGACCTTGAACCACCAAGAGAAGCTCCAGTACGGCCTTGCGAATGGCCGTTGGATGAATTCATGGTTCATGCAGGTTTCAAAGAGTAATTTGATGCATACGTACAAAATGCTGGCCTTGAGGACTTCTTGTCAGATAAGTGCCGACAATACTATCACCTCACTGATTCATTTGTGCAAAGATTTAAATTTACATCCCATCGCAATACTCATACTGTCCTGTTTGATTTTATGATAAATCTTATACCATGGACCTAGAAGATTTTAGCAATGCATGCAAAATCCCACAATGGGGCATTCTTAGTGAGGCTCGCAAAACTGAGTATAATGATTTCCTTGCTAGTATCACTGTGGGAGAAACTAGAGATATCACACAAGCCTCCATGGGGAGCATTCATTTTCCTGCCATATATTACTTTGCTCTCTTCATAGGTAGATGCATTAATGGTAAACATGATCATAGCCACCTTTGTGCATCGGACCTTAGTGTCCTCAAGTGTGCAGTGTTGGGTGATAAGCGATATAATTTAGGGGCTATTACTGCGAGGAGATTACACCTTAATGCTAAAGATGGAGATTTATTTGGTGGTATTTATGCCACCCGTTTAGCTAATTATCTTGAGGTGCCCATAAAGGGGAATGATATTGAGTTACCACCTGCTTTCCTTGATTATAATGCTTTGGTACGCTATCAGTTTCTTGTAAGGAATGAGTTGTCCCTCCTGTACTGACTAATCTTTGACAGACAGTGTGTTGTCCATATTACCCTTCCTGCTCCTGCCTTCTTTAACTTTCAGGCAAAAGGGAGATATTTTATAACTAGAGAGGAGGCAAACGAGTATGAGAGAGAGGTGGAGGCCGCTCACCTCCATGCTGCAGCCCTTCAGGCAGTAGCTGCCGCATCCCAGTACGACCCCTACTACAACTTTGGATATCTGCCAGGCCAGCCGTGGCCCTAGACCAACTTAGGCCAAAAGCCTAAGCTTGGGGGAGTACGTATTTCTCACCGACATTACATTCATGTTCACACATTCATTCCAGTTGTCGGTGTTCATACTTTTTCATTGTATTATCCATGCTAGTTTACTTTCTTTTTCCCGTTTTCTTCTTGTGTGTTTGAAAAACTTTGAGAAAATCCAAAAAATTAGTTGTAGCTTATGTTTAGTTTACTTTCCATGTTCACTTAGTAGTAATACTAAAGAAAACCCAAAAAGATTTCTCGTTCTTCTTTTGCTTGTTGGGAGCTTTCTCGTGTAAATAGTTTTTCTCGTTCTTGTTTTACTTTCTTCAGAAAAACAAAAACTCCAAAAACATTTTAGTGTGTTTCTTTGAAATTCTTTTTCTTTTCTTTGGGGGTCGAGAGGAGAAGACCACGATGAAAATGATGAGTGGCTCTCATATGCATTATTGTTGATCTAACAGAGAGCCCATATTACCTTGTCTTCTCCTTTGAATAAATGTTTGCAGATTCCAGCTTAGTCCAATGCATGTGCACTATTATTATTATTCACACCGTTCGGTCGTGCAAGTGAAAGGCAATAATGACGATATATGATGAAATGATTGAGATGAGGAAAAGCTAGTATGAACTCGACCTATTTTGTTTTTGTAAATATGACTAGTTCATCATTCTTGATTCAGCCTATTATGAATGAAACATGTTTGCAATGACAATTAGAGATTATAGTTACTCATGCCATGCTTAATTAGCTAGGAGTTTATAATGGTTTACCTTGCGTGCCAACATGCTTTTAAAATGGTTGTGATGTAGTATGATAGGATGGTATCCTCCTTTGAATGATTCGAGTAGCTTGACTTGGCACATGTTCACGCATGTAGTTGAAACAAAATCAACATAGCCTCCACGATATTTATGTTCATGGTGATTTATATCCTACTCATGCTTGCACTCAATGTTGGTTAATCTCAATGCATGTTTATGACTATTGTCGCTCTCTAGTTGGTCGCACCTCAATCTTTTGCTAGCCTTCACTTGTACTAAGCGGGAATACTGCTTGTGCATCCACTTCCATAAACCCAAATTTGTTCCATATGAGTCCACCATACCTACCTATTTGCGGTATTTACCCGCCATTCCAAGTAAATTTGCATGTGCCAAACTCTAAACCTTCAAATTATAATCTGTTTTGTATGCCCGAATCGTTCATGTAGCGACTGGGGGCTCTCAGTATCTTCCATGCTAGGTGGGTTATTCTCACGATGAGTGGACTCCGCTCGTCATTCACGAGAAAATGGCTGGTAATTGGGATGCCCAGTTCCATTCTCAAATCAAATCAAAATATAACTTCAAACAAAACTCCCCCAGGGTTGTTGTTAGTTGGACGGTACCCATTGTTTCAGACCAGCCGTGGAATGTGCTTGTTGGTGGAGGGGGAGTAAAAACTTTACCATTCTGTTTGGGAACCGCCTACAATGTATCTAGTATGGAAGATACCAAGATCTCTTGGTTGTTATGTTGACAATGAAAGCATACCGATCAAAATATTATTTATCTTTGTTTCAAAAACTCGAGCTCTGGCACCTCTGCAAATCCCTGCTTCCCTCTGCGAAGGGCCTATCTATTTACTTTTATTGCTGAGTCATCATCCTCTTATAAAAAGCACCAATTAGAGAGCACCACTATCATTTGTATGCGTTGTTATTAATTGATATTGAGTATGACTGTGACTGGATCTCTTTTACCATGAATTACAATGTCTAGTCAGTCCTTGATCTTGAGGGGTGCTCTGCATTTATGTTTTGCGGTCTCAGAAAGGGCTAGCGAGATACCATCTTGTTATATCATATCATGATTGTTTTGAAAAAGTGTTGTCATCCGAGATTTATTATTATTGCTCGCTAGTTGATTATGCCATTGATATGAGTAAACGTGAGACCTAAATGTTATTATGAATATGGTTAGTTCATGATCTTCGCTGAAAACTTGAATGCTGGCTTTACATATTTGCAACAACAAGATCAAACAGAGTTTGTAAAAGTTTTTCTTTATCACTTTCAGTTTATCAACTGAATTGCTTGAGGACAAGCAATGGGTTAAGCTTTGGGGAGTTGATATGTCTCCATCGTATCTACTTTTCCAAACTCTTTTGCCCTTGTTTTGGACTCTAATTTGCATGATTTGAAAGGAACTAACCCGGACTGATGATGTTTTCAGCAGAATTGCCTTGGTTTTTATTTTTGTGCAGAAATAAAAGTTCTCGGAATGACCTGAAACTTCATGGAGAATATTTTTGGAATAAATAAAAGATATTGGCGAAAGAATCAACCAGAGGGGACCCACCGGCCGTCCACAAGGGTGGAGGGTGCCCCCCCCCTAGGGCGCGCCCCCTGGCTTGTGGGTCCCACGAAGCTCCACCGACCTCAACTCCAACTCCATATATTCACTTGGGGAGAAAAAATCAGAGAGAAGGATTCATCGCGTTTTACGATATGGAGCCGCCGCCACCTCCTGTTCTTCCTCGGGAGGGTAGATCTGGAGTCTGTTTTGGGCTCCGGAGAGGGGAAATCGTAGCCGCCGTCATCATCAACCATCCTCCATCACCAATTTCATGATGCTCACCGCCATGCGTCAGTAATTCCATCGTTGGCTTGCTGGACGGTGATGGGTTGGATGAGATTTATCATGTAATCGAGTTAGTTTTGTTAGGGTTTGATCCCTAGTATCCATTATGTTCTGAGATTGATGTTGCTATGACTTTGCTATGCCTAATGCTTGTCACTAGGGCCCGAGTGCCATGAATTCAGATCTGAACCCTTTATGTTTTCATGAATATATTTGTGTTCTTGATCCTATCTTGCAAGTTATAGTCACCTACTACGCGTTATGATCCGGCAACCCCGGAGTGACAATAGTCGGGACACTTCCCGGTGATGACCGTAGTTTGAGGAGTTCATGTATTCACTAAGTGCTAATGCTTTGTTCCAGTTCTCTATTAAAAGGAGGCCTTAATATCCCTTAGTTTCCATTAGGACCCCTCTGCCACGGGAGGGTAGGACAAAAGATGGCATGCAAGTTCTTTTCCATAAGCACGTATGACTATATACGGAATACATGCCTACATTATATTGATGAATTGGAGCTAGTTCTATGTCACCCTAGGTTATAACTGTTGCATGATGAATGCCATCCGACATAATTATCCATCATTGATCCATTGCCTACGAGCTTTTTACATATTGATCTTTGCTCAGTTACTTTTCCGTTGCCACTGTTACAATTGCTACAAAAATGCTACTGTTACTTTTGCCACAGTTACCGTTACTTCCATACTACTTTGCTACTAAATACTTTGCTGTAGATATTAAGTCTTTCAGGTGTGGTTGAATTGACAACTCAGCTGCTAATACTTGAGAATATTCTTTGGCTCCCCTTGTGTCGAATCAATAAATTTGGTTTGAATACTCTACGCTCGAAAACTATTGCGATCCCCTATACTTGTGGGTTATCAGAAAACCGAGCATAAAAATTTGAATAATAATTTCTCTTGAGAGCTCATGATTGGGGCATGAATATAACATTGACTTAAGCCTCCCCCAAGCTAGAGCGATACTTTCTCCTTCACGAGGCCAAAAATTATATATATAATTCCGATCACGATGAACTAGATGCATAGGATAAAAAATTTGGTGAAATTCCAATTTCAATCGATTCCAGTTCCAAGATCCAATATCATCGCATAGCCTATACCATGCCAATGCCTTTCCCTTCAAAGATAAAGGGAAAACCTTCTTCTTAGCTTCATCTCCGGGGAAACATGCAAGCCTAAATAATCCACAAATTTCATCCACATATTTCAAATGCATATCAGGATGTTCAGTTCCATCTCCTGCATAAGGATTAGCTAGCAGTTGTTCTATCATACCCAAAGGAATTTCATAACCAATATTTTCAGTGGGTGCAGTAGGTTGAGGGGTAACTAATTGTGGTTCCGGTCGAGGTGAAGATACCCCGAACAAACCCCTCAAAGGATGATTCTCCATAGTAACAAGTGACAATAAATTTCAGCACGTAGTAATAATTTTTCCTTACCAAGAGCGCTTCACTCCCCGGCAACGGCGCCAGAAAAGAGCCTTGATGACCCACAAGTATAGGGGATCAATCATAGTTCTTTCGATAACTAAGAGTGTCGAAACCAACGAGGAGCAGAAGGAAATGACAAGCGGTTTTCAGCAAGGTAATGTCTGCAAGCACTGAAATTGTCGGTAACAACTAGTTTGATAGCAAGATAATTTGTAACAAGAAAGTATCGGTAACGGTAACAAAAGTGCAGCAAGGTAGCCCAATCCTTTTGAGACAAAGGACAGGCCAAAACGGTCTCTTATAATAAGCAAAGCGGTTCTTGAGGGTACACGGGAATTTCATCATATCACTTACATCATGTTGGCTTGATTTGTGTTCGCTACTTTGATAATTTGATATGTGGGTGGATCGGTGCTTAGGTGTTGTTCTTACTTGAACAAACCTCCTACTTATGATTAACCCCCTCGCAAGCATCCGCAACTACGAGAAAAGTATTAAGATAAAATCTAACCACAACATTAAACTTTTGGATCCAAATCGGTCCCTTACGAAGTAGCGCATAAACTAGGGTTTAAGCTTCTGTCACTCTAGCAACCCATCATCTAATAACTACTCCACAATGCATTCCCTTAGGCTCAAATATGGTGAAGTGTTATGTAGTCGACGTTCACATGACACCACTAAGGGAATCACAACATACATATCATCAAAATATCGAACACATATCAAGTTCACATGATTACTTGCAACATGACTTCTCCCGTGACCTCAAGAACAAAAGTAACTACTCACAAATAATAATCATGCTCAAGATCAGAGGGGTATTAAATAGCATAATGGATCTGAACATATAATCTTCCACCAAATAAACCATATAGTAATCAACTACAAGATGTAATCAACAATACTAGTCACCCTCAAGCACCAATCTAAGGTTCCGGTACAAAGATGGACACAAGAGATGAACTAGGGTTTGAGAGGAGATGGTGCTGTTGAAGATGTTGATGGAGATGGCCCTCCCAAAGATGGGAGAGTTGTTGGTGATGATGATGACAATTATTCCCCCCCCCCCCCCCGGGAGGGAAGTTCCCCCGGCGAAATCGCTCCGCCGGAGGGCAAAAGTGCTCCTTCCCAAGTTCCGCCTCGAGTCGGCGGCGCTTCATCCTGAAAGTCCTCCCCTTATTTTTTCTAGGTCAAAATGATTTATATACTAGAAGATGGGCATCGGAGGTGGGCCGAGGAGGGCACAACCCACCAGGGCGCGCCTGGGCTCCCTAGCGCGCCCAGGTGGGTTGTGCCCACCTGGTGGGCCCCCTCTGGTAGTTATTTGCTCCAATAATTCTTAAATAATCCATAAAAAATCTCCGTGAAGTTTCAGCTTATTTGGAGTTGTGCAGAATAGGTAGCTCGGACGTGCTTTTTCAGGTCCAGAATTCCAGCTGCCGATATTCTCCCTCTTTGTGTAAACCTTGCATATTATGAGAGAAAAAAACATTAGAATTACTCCCAAAAGTATTATTATGCATAAAAACATTATAAATAACAGTAGGAAAACATGATGCAAAATGGACGTATCAACCGATTTAGCGATTTCTTGCCCGTTAGACCCAAGTGACACTCCTAAATCTTTTGCCTTACTAATAATCTCATGCTCAGAAAAATGCATAATAGAACACTACTTATTGACATACCTGTTGTAGACTCGACGTCCCGAAGCTTGGCGGCCCTCATAGCATGCCCTTGCTGGAAGTCGTCAGCGTCTGGTTGGTCCTGGACCCGGTTACTGACACGTCTGCCAGCCGACACCGGGTCCTGGTGCCCTCAAAACGCGATCACCTCTGCCGTAGTCCATACACGCGGTGACTGTACCGTCACCACATGGTCGTCCCTCCTGACAAGACCTGGTGTAGGAGGTGAGGTTAGCTGGACGCCGCCTACGCCTCCTCCCAGTGGCCCCGCCTCCGGAGCACCCCCTCCAGTGATCGTCAGCGTCGGTGAAGATGGCGCCGGCCGAGGTACGAGGCTACGCACGGGTGAATCGGTGGCCTCCTGCCCACAACTCACCCTCGCCGGGACCGGTACCGCACGTCGGGAGGAACCCTCCGGACAACTCGCAAAAAGCCCAGATGTGGGATTCGGAAGTGGAGATGCACGACCCTGGGCCTCCTGCCCAGCATCTCCCTACCCCACCACCTCTCCCAACCTTGCCGTTGGTCGAGTAACTCCAGAAGGCGACAGCAAAATCAGAGGCGGCAACATGTGTTCCGAAATGTCATCTCTCTCAACACGGTCACTCCACAGGCGAGGAGGCGCAGTGGAAGACCTGAACGAACCAAATCTCAATGTGTTCATAGGGGTAGACGTTGTTGGTGGCGCCCCCTTCTCTGGTATGGACTGAACGGGTTTTCCACCCGTCGTGTGAGAACCATCCGGTGCACCATTGTCATCTCTCTTCTCTTTATTACTCGTACCATCGTTCTTATCAGACATGTCCACATCTCCTCCTCCCTGGTTTAGCTCCTGGAACAAATCAGAATCCTCCATCTCAATATGTAGGTTGTATACCATGCCCACATGCGTCCATCTGACCACATCCGGTATGTACTCAATGTTCAAAACACTCACAAGCAGCCTTGCTACCCCATGTGCACGAGTGAAAGGCATATCCATGCGTTCAGTCTTACCAATGAGCGTCCCAAGACTGCACGCTACCCGTACATCATTGACAGGCTTAGACGGTGCCACTAAAAAGCGAACCCAGACCTGAGACAGTGGCGTACCCTTTGGCTATGTTTGCTTCCATTCATCAAACTCTAAGATGCAGTCAGTAACGGGCACCCGGCACAAGCCAAACTTAAGGAGCTTCTTCAGCTCCTCTGTTGACGGAAAATCCACCTTATACAAGTTATCCTCAAGCCTGATAAGCTACCAACGAGTATTCCCCGGAGCAAGTTCATTCAACCTTTGCACAATCTGTGTCTCTGATAAGAAACCCTTTGTCACTTTGACTACCCCCGTAGTCGAAGTCTGCGGCATGTCCGGGACCGCAGTAGCACTGGGTGACTCAAAAAACATCAACTCGGAGCAACACACCCCGTATATGGTGACCCCCGGCATCGGCTCCTGCAACTGCGAGCATTGTCCCGATGCGTGCACTGGTTTAAGGCAAGTATCACAAAGCTCCATTGTGCATTCAGCAATAAAATGACCCTGCTCTCCACACCGATAGCAAAGCATTTTCTCTTTCTTGCGAGCCCACTTGGCGGCTCTATCGCCGTCCGACTTGTCAGAAGATTTGTCATTGGTCGTCACAACTGGCGCGGCCTCCGGCACCGTCGCTGCTGCAAGCGTGGTCATCGCTGCAACAACCTCACCCGTCAAAACCGATGCTTGATCAACAACTGTCGTCCCCGACGAGGCAACCGGCTTGACGGGAATCTCGGTGTCCATAGAAACCGGTGGAGGAGGCGAGCGCTGACGGTGCTGGGGTGGCCGCCTGGTACCTCCCCTGCCCCCGCGGAAGCCCCAATAGCCTCCACGCTACCTGTAATCCGGGCCCGACGCCTCCTCCACGAAATCACCCGGAGGTCCATAGAACGGACGGTCGGATGAGCCATCACTTTGCCAAGCATAGCCACGGCCACCACCCGCCGACAAGGAACCCCGATGCTGACCATCACCATATGCATTGAAACCATCATCGCCCCATTATCCGCGGGGAGGACCCCGGCCGCCATGCGCATACTCCCTGCCCGGCCCGAAGTCACGCCCTCGAGCCGCGACAGACGTTGGAGGACGAGCGGGACCGTTTCCCTGATCGCCCCTTGGCTGCGGCGGAGCAGCCTTGTGTGGTGGCTGCGCGACCAGATGTGGCGTCGACGCAGCTCTCTGTTGCGGATGCGCGGCATGATGCGGCGGCGGCGCAGCCCTCTGCGGTGGCGGCGCGGCCTTGGGCGGCGGTGGCGGCGCAGTCTTGCGCGGCGGCGGCCTGTTCCCACGTCCGGCCATGGCAGCCAGCACCCCCGAAGAGATCGATATCCTAGTAGCGCGCCCGTGCGAGAGTCTAGGGAACCCAGGGCGCGCGACCCGGCAAACCCTAGCTGTCGTATCTGCGGGAATCGTGCGTTGCGTACGTGCATGGATCGGCTCGTCGACCGACGCAACCCCATGCACGTCGACCGGGGCCAGTCCATCCTGATCGGTCACCTGGGTAGCACCCTGGGCCTCATACCCGGCGCATCCCAAGGCCAATCCCGACTCGGATGCTGTTTGCCCACCTAGGCCCAACAGGTAATTCAAATGGTCTCGTCTTGCCGCTTGGATCTCGCGAATCTCGCCGGTCACCGCGGACGTATGAATCACCGTCGGGACAACCCTCTTCTTCTTCTTTCTAGTAACCTTCGTCCACACGTCCGGTGGAAAGAAATCCGATAAAGTAATCTGCGGCGTGCTTACCTTGGGTAGGGGACCAATCCATGGCTTGATCTTCCGTGCAGAAGATGCGTCTGTCTTTGGCCCGAAGGCCACCCGGTCCTTGCGTCTCTCTCCATGCGCCCCATGCGCCGATAATGCACCGGTGGACAGCGGCGTCTCCGGCCGCGGCCCAGGCAGCATCTCCCTCTTGCATCCCTCCCTCGGTTGGTCATCAGCGTCATCATCATCTCCCTCTGCTAGGACCCAAAACCTGCCCCCAACCCGTTGCTCTGGCTTCGAGGGTTCAGGTTCCGATGTGAGATCCACGATCTCGATCTGATCCTCCAGGTTTAACGAACCCTGCACGCAATCGATAACACAAACCTCGTAAACGTCAATCATCCAATGCGTACCTTCGGTGATCCGCTCGTCGTCGTCCAGGTACTGTCCGGCGAGGATGTCCCCCTCCGGGTCAGTCATCGTTGTCCATCTCGACGGGGAATACGAATAGAGCAATCCCCCGCGCCATCGTCCGGCTGGCCGAACGCCTTCGAACCGAATCCGCCATCTCGCCGGTGAGAGATACCCCGCGATTCGATCCCGATCTGCCGCCTTGGAAAATTCGCTTGAGGCCAATCGCTGGGACCGCTCCTGCGCCTCCGGCGACCCCGCTTGCCCCTGCGCCACCGACGTCTTCGGCTAATGTTGCGAGGGGGCTGGATCCGGCGGTGGCGGTTGCAAGGTCGCCGCCCCATCGCCCTCCCGGAGGAAAGATCTATAAATGGGAGAGATTTTCACTTCCCGACCTCTGCCAACCAGGGATGTATACAACCATTTTAGTATAAGTACCAAGATAAACACGGTCCTCAGAATTTTTTTAAAGGAGTATCAAGATATTTCTTGATGAGTGGTTCCACCACACACCAAGCTTGATCCTCAATAAACGGGGAAAACCCCTGTGCATCACCTGTCAATTCTAGGAATTGAACTCGGGTCATTAGGCTGCACAACCGCATGCCCAACCACTGAGCCAAGGCTCTTTTTTTAAATGAGTATAAAGTTGTACTAACCTTAAGAAGTTTAAGACACCTATTTTGGGACGGAGGGAGTAGTAGTATATGCCAATCGTACCAGCGGCAAGCTAATAAAGACGTGTTAATGAATTAGCCAATATTGCGTTGTTGCTGATCGCTATGTATCATCAATTCTCCATTGTTAAGTGCCGGCCGGATTGAGTGTCGTATCATGAGCAGCACGCGCGTTCGTGTGGTGTGTGCGCGCCAACAGCAAACTACATGATCGATAAAAGCACCAGCTGCCTGCCTGCCTGCCTGCACCGACATACACATCACGCCCTTAATGTGCACGCAAGATGCATTTTGAACTGCTGCTCAAAATTAAGTGAGAGGTCTCTAAAAAGGGGCACAGTTTATTTATTTTTGATAAAAGGGGCCACATGGGCCCCATGTTCATTACGAAAATGGAGTCAGGAGGCACAATTTTCATTTCGCAAAAAAGGAGAGGCACAATTTTTTTTTAGTTCAACAGAACAATCGATCTGTAACGTGTATGAGTATGAATTATTTTTGTTGTAATCTAGCTAGACGAAAAACAATCATGTGCAAGCTGGTTGAAGATATTGTGCTCCGTCATTCTCCTGGCCGCTTGTGTTGACACCAATGGACCCAGACGTGGTTCTCTCAACGGAGACAGCTGCTCCAACGATCCAGCAGTATGAGAAATCATAATCATATATTAGTTGACAGTACAGATCAATCGACGAAAATTATCATCATTGGCTAATCACAGCACAACAGTGGTGCTGTCATTGTCTCCTGCTTAATAAAACTTGGGTGATCTAATCTCAAATTCTGAATTTAACTCTCCTCCAGCAAGCGGACACGGCTACAGATTACTGCTACTGCGTCTGTGGAATCTAGCATGCACCATAAGCAATTTAATTGGAGTCTCTTTTTAAAAGGTCACGCGGGCCACGGAAGCCACTGCCCTGCCGAGGTGGGTCGGTTCAAACTGCTGACTTTTTTTTTTTGACAAACGGTTCAAACTGCTGTCTAGTACTCCCAATGTAAAGAAATATAAGGCCTCTTCCAATGCAAAGGTGCTTACATGAGGTGCTAAGTGCATTACATAGCTTAGTAACTCAACTCCCCAATGCATAGGTGCTTAACTTGTTGTTGCTAAACTCACTTTATTTAATGATTTAGCATCTAAACGAGTGATCAACAAAAAACTACCACTTTAGGGGTTCCCGTCCCACAGAACTACCAGTTTTTAAAATTTGACCGCAAACTACCGAAATTTACTAATTTTGTAACTAAAAACTACCAAGTAGAGCTGATGGCCGTTTGAACCGTTTTAACCGCGTTTCTGACACGAGTGGCCCACCTGCCAGGCTGTCGGTCGGCCTAACGGCTAACGGCGCTCGCTTGCGGCCGTTAGAGCCGCCTGTCGATGGCACCTGGTCGGACCAGGACTAACCTGGCCGACCGGCCCGCTCGTCCCGGCCCTCTCTCACTCTCCCCTGAGCTCACTCCACTCTCTGCTCTCCTCTGCTTCTGTTTCTTCTTCTCGCACTCTGGCAACGCCGCGACCATGCCGTCGTGGCCCAACAGTAACGAGACCTCCGACGATGACGAGTACATGAGCGAGTTCAGCAGCATGCAGATGGAGTACTTTGTAAGTCAGCTCACTCTCTCCTCTCCTCTCCTCATCTAGGGTTAGGGTTAGGGTTTGAAGATAATTTGGATTTCTTCCATTTAAGTTCATATATGTGAGCTGTAGTTGATATATATGTTTATGCTACTGCAGCAAACTCCTGAAATTGTGATAGACCCAAGTTTCTATGGGCTTGTGACTGAATCTGAGCGAAGGTGCATCTTGCACAGGCAGAGGCCAGGCAAGTTTGTGGCATTTGAAGGCACTGACACTGGCAGGAGATTCATAGGATGTGCTATTGAGGTAATGGACCAAGTTGTCATGGATTTGATTAGCTTCATTTTGTGCTATGTATTGGAAACAGAGTAGCGTTTAGTTGCTGTTATTCTGAATTTGCTGAAGTGTAAAAACATTGCTATGTCTAAATAATGTACTTGTAGCAAAGAGCACTGAAAACATAGCAATGTAACATAGAAATGTTTTGTATTTTTAGTATAGAGCTAGCTAGTGTAGCTATGTATATGATTAGTGTTTACTGTATGATTTGTTTTTATGAATTTGTTTGTTACTTTACTGAACAATACAGCTCACTGTAAATTTAACTTAATTTTCAGGATGGTGTGAACTGTGGTGTTCTGGAGTGGGTAGATGCCATTGGCCTGTAATTCTGCAAAGGTGCTTAAGCAAGCTCTGGGATATGTATCATGAGCAGAACCTTGGTAGAGTCCAGGATAATGAGGCTCATGGGATAGAGGTTGCAAAACTGAAGAAGGAGCTTGATTCCCTGGGCAATCAGTACAGCCAGCTAGTGGATGATGTGTCCAAGTTGTTTGATTATCAGGATGGAATGAAATCTCATGACATGGATTGCACAAGCCAGGCAATCAATGAACTGAAGGAGAAGAAAAAGCAACTTGAGGAGCAGGCAAAGATTGAGCTTCAAATGGAGAAGCTTAAGCTCAAAAAAAGAACAGAGGTGCATCCTTCAGAGTCAAGCTGGTATAATCCAAAACACAAGGAAAGGCCATGAAGGAGATAGAGGTGGAGAGAGACCTCCTTAAAGAAGAGAAGAAGAAGCTGGAGCAAGTCATTTCTGAGCTCTTGAAGGCCGGTCATGGGTGCAAGGAAAAGCTTGACAAGATCAAAGAAGTGGTCATGGAGGAGTGAAGTGCTAGCTATGGGTGGTAAGTAATTGGCCTAGGACTGATCAGTCTGATGCAAATATGCATCTTAATATTAATATTAGCTATGAACTGCCTTTGAACTGCTTAAGAACTGTAATGGGTTCAGATCATTTTGGTTGGTGTGGGGTTTGCTGATTGCCCCTGATCTGTACTGCACAAATATTATCCTGATGTTGAGATCTGGTACTAAGTTAAGTTAAGACCTAAATTATCTAAGTTTGATGTAGTTTATTTCTGTGTGTTGTATCATAAGTTGTTGTTGAGATCTGTTTACTTCAGAAATTGCTTCATCACAGCCTGCAATCAAGTTAAACAGTATCTAAACAAGTTCAGAAAGGTTCTGACAAATTCAAAGAAGTTCAGACAGAAGTTTTGAAAGACACTTAGTCTCCCATAGATAGCATTTAGTCTTACATAGATAGCACATAGACACTGAAAATGTTTCAAAGACACTTAAACACTAAACTTGTTAACACTGAACAACACTGACAGAACTGAATCTCACTGAGCTTGCAAACACTGGCGATAACTGATGTAACTGAATCTAAAACTTACAGTTTCATATTGTTAGGCTCCTGCCCTGCTAAGCGTCCTGACAGTCGCACCTCTTGCTTGACTTGAGTTGGAGGTGGCAGATCTGGCACCTCCTCTTCGTCTTCATCGATGACGATGATGGGAGGAGGACGTCGGCGAGCCAGCAGTGCTGGTGGGGCGATGATCTGCAGGTCCTTGTTGTCGTTGCCCATAGCAGCTCGAGCCGTAGCTTGTGGCGGAGGGATATAGCGGTGGGCTGCCCACCGTTGCCTCTGCTCAGCATTGCCGGAGTCCGCCTCCTTCATTGCCCACAACAGCATGTCGATGGGCAGGATCCCCTTACCTGGGGTTCCATAGCGCTGGTCCATGCACTGCTTCTCCTCAGTCGTCGCCTTCTTCCTCACCTCCTCTGATGCATCCACGAGCCCTTCTGCGCTACTGTATCTCATGGCAATCTTCATGTAGTCGAGGAATAGGTCTTCGTTACCGCGAGCCGACACAAGAAGCATGGAAACCCAGCCCTTCCCGGTGGGGAAGGGGTTCAGCCATGGGTCTGGCGTAGAGGACGAACCAGCCATGGATGTAGGTAGCGTGAGGTTTTGGAGAGAGAGAGATAGAGTGAGCAGAGATTGAGTGAGTTGTTGGCCCACTTCAATGTTGGAGTAGTGAAAGTACGGTGGAGTGTGATAGTGGGGAAGTGGTAGTGAGTGATGAGAAATGGTGGTAGTTGTGCTGCAGTTAATGGCTTTGTTGAAACTTGTGCTAAATCAGTGGAGTAGTTGCTGGTCAAAGTATTTTAAAAATTGGAGTGACAAAAAACTCAGAATTCAGCAAACAAGTTCAGCAAAGCCCAAGAATTCAGAAATATTCAGAGAAATGCAGATACAGGGATTCAGGCATAGAAACATAGATAGATAGATTTCTTACAAACTAAGCATCGTCTTCATCATAGATTTCTTACAACAACCCAAACATTGAAACATAGATAGATAGATTGTTCAACAACCCAAACATAGAAACATAGATAGATAGATTGTTCAACATAAAAACAAGTTTTCAACTAGATATAGAAGGGGAAGTGCAGCCACATTGCATCGTCTTCATCATGGATGTTGCATCTCCTTTGTTGCATCCTTCACTGCATTCAGAAAGTTCAGACAATTTCAGACAACCTTGCAATAATACTGTAGAGCAGTTCAGACAGTTGCACATACATATCAAGATGAACAAGATTCAGAACAAGGCAAAGCCACCACAATTTAGACAGGAACTACCACGTTGAACTAGTCATGTCTTCCTTCAGCTGCAGCCAGGATCTGAGTCCATCTCTTCCTTGTTGCTTGGAATTGATTGAAAGATGCCCTGTCTCTGGCCCACCAAATGATTAGTTCATATGTGATGTTGGTTCCTTCTGGGAACACCTCGTTGAACTGCTTGACGTCATTCTGGTTGCGTTCTGCCATAATCATGGCAACAATCCTCCGGCGTCGCTCCCGTGCCTGCGCTCGACAGTTGGCCCTCCTTTCAGCCCTAGCAACCTCCTCTTGCTCATCAACTACCTCTCCTAACTGTGGATCCATCTGTGGCAAGAATATGGATCTAGTGGGTTTCTGGCGGCTAGGTTTTGGTCAAGGGGAATGAGGCACAGGGATCCAGTGGCTTTGTCTTATATAGACAGTGTGGCAGGCTTGGTGGGTAAGTTAGGTCCAAAACAAAAGCCCATTATCAAGCCCGTTCAGATAGCTCAAGTACATGGCAAATTCGATAAGGTGCAGACTAATTCAAACAGACTCATGCAGAAAAGTACAGACAGGTTCCAAATGAATTCAAATAGGTCCATAGAGAGAAGTTCTTCCTTACCACTGTGTCACTTCAGTAGTTACCACTTGCATAGAAGTAACCCTTTAATTTGTTGTTGCAAACCTATTCCTTTTGGTACCAGCCAAAACATCTGAAGTTGCAGCAACAGATATTGGTGCATTGAATCCCTTGTCTCTCCCTCCACCTGCAGGCCTACCCCTTTTAGCTCTTGCACTCGGGGCTGGTGTTGATGCAGCAGGAGCTGGTGCTCTTGCAGTTGGGCCTGGTGCTGGTGCTGATGGAGTTGGGCCTGGTGCTGGAGCAGGTGCATCTGCATAAACTGCCCCACTTTCCTGCATAAAAGGTCCAAGTTCACAATCATTAGATTTATTAAACTATGTAAAAGGAAACATTGCTCTCATGCTTGGTAATTACCTGATGTTTGTTTTTCCTCATTTGAAGCTCGGGCCTAAGAGTCTTATTGCAACTTGTATACTTGTGTCCTTCCAACCCATAATTTCCACAGGTAATTGTCCCCATCCTACTGGTGTCTCTTGGGCCAGGAACTTCAAACTCCCCTTTCCTCCTTGCAGTCTGTTTTCTGCCTGCCTTTTCTTTGAACACAGGAGGTTCAATGTCTGGACTGTTTGTATGAGGCCAGAAATCTGGACCAGGAACAGGGTATATAATTTCTTTGTATGTCTCCCACTAGTATAACACGGCTTTGGTCCATGCCTGGCTAGCCCATTAGTCCTGGTTCAGTGATGAACCGGGACCCATGGGGGCATACGTCCAGGTTCGTGCGCCCAGGGGGCCGGCCGGGCCTCGTGGGGCATTGGTCCCGGTTCGTCTGGACCCTTTGGTCCCGGTTCCAGACACGAACCGGGACCAATGGGCCTCGCTCCTGGCCCACATCCATTGGTCCCGGTTTATGGCTGGAACCGGGACCAAAGGAGGTCCTTTAGTCCCGGTTCCAGCCACCAACCGGGACCAATGAGGTGCCTATATATACCCCCTCACCCTCAAGCAGATCACTCCACTGCTCTGTTTTTCCTGGCCGGCTAGGGGAGGGCTTTGTGGTGCTCTAGCTCACCTCCTATGCACATGAGGTGTTCGATGAAATGCCCGAGCCACACTACTTAAGCTTTCTTCTCTCCAAGCTCGACCTCCAAGCTCCATTTTCCTCAAGATTTGTCCAGGTTTAGCGGTCCGTCATGTCCCGTCCCCGTCTTCACCGCCGTCGATCGCCCGCGCCGATCTCGTCGCCGGCACCACCGTGGTGTGCCTCTTGTTCTTATCTTCTTTCTAAAAGAGAAAAATTCTTACTTGTATGATTTAGATAGATACTTGTATAATTTTCTTACTTTTATTATTGTTTGTTATTATATAGTGCGATGGTTTTGGTATCCGCCCCCGTCGGCCCTCGTCCTGTCTATGATTCGGATGTGGTATATATTATATTTTATAACTATTTGGTTCATTTATTTTCTATGACAATTATGCCGACCAACGTGACATAGATTTTTTTATCTAGGAGGTATGTGAACCGGAAATTCCAACCGACCCTATTGTCGAGAGGTTAAATTTAGTTGAAGAAGAAAACAATTACTTGAAGGAAAAATTGAAAAAAATTGAGGAGGAGAAGATGATATTGGAGTTGCATGTTGCGGATGTCATCGATGATCACAAGATCAAGATGGATGCAATGCACTTCAGGATTAGAAAGTATAGAAAATATGCCATTCATACCGAGGCTTGGTATCATTATGCCGTTGGATCAATTGTTACCTTGGTTGTGATTATGATCGCATTTGTTGTTGCATTGAAATGTTTTACATAGTTTCAATGTATGGTTTAATTAGATGCTCTGGAGAGCTATATGTTGTTCAATGAGAACTATGTACGTACTTTGGTTTTAATGTGATGATGAACTTCTATTAATTTGGTCACTTATCTATTCATGATGTTCTGTAATGGTTTTTGACACACTTAATTATATATAATGCACGCAGATGAACCGGCAATGGATGTACGGTGACAGACGCACCTCCGAGTACATTAAGGGCGTGCATAATTTTCTCGAAGTGGCTGAGGCAAACAAGCAGAATGGTTTTATGTGTTGTCCATGCCCTATATGTGGGAATACGAAGTCTTACTCTGAACGGAAAATCCTTCACACCCCCTGCATTATAAGGGTTTCATGCCACACTATAATGTTTGGACCAAGCACGGAGAAAGAGGGGTTATGATGGAAGACAGCGAAGAAGAAGAGGATGATGAGAACTATGTGCCCCCTGAATACGGTGATGCTGCAACGGGGGAAGCTGAAGATCAAGAGGAACCAGACAATGTGCCCGATGATGATCTCTGCCGGGTCATTGTTGATGCAAAGGGACAGTGCGAAAGTGAAAAGGAGAAGCTGAAGTTCGATCGCATGTTAGAGGATCACCAAAAAGGGTTGTACCCCAATTGCGTAGATGGCAACACAAAGCTCGGTACCGTACTGGAATTGCTGCAGTGGAAGGCAGAGAATGTTGTGCCTGACAAAGGATTTGAGAAGCTACTGAAAATATTGAAGAAGAAGCTTCCAAAGGATAACGAATTGCCCGACAGTACGTACGCAGCAAAGAAGGTCGTATGCCCTCTAGGATTGGAGGTGCAGAAGATACATGCATGCCCTAATGACTGCATCCTATACCGCGGTGCGTACGAGGATTTGAACGCATGCCCGGTATGCGGTGCATTGCGGTATAAGATCAGACGAGATGACCCTGGTGATGTTGACGGCGAGCCCCCCAGGAAGAGGGTTCCTGCGAAGGTGATGTGGTATGCTTCTATAATACCACGGTTGAAACGTCTGTTCAGAAACAAAGAGCATGCCAAGTTGATGCGATGGCACAGAGAGGACCGTAAGAAAGACGGGAAGTTGAGAGCGCCCGCTGACGGGTCGCAGTGGAGAAAAATCGAGAGAAAGTACTGGGAGGAGTTTGCAGGTGACGCAAGGAACGTATGGTTTGGTTTAAGCGCGGATGGCATTAATCCTTTTGGGGAGCAGAGCAGCAATCACAGCACCTGGCCCGTGACTCTATGTATCTATAACCATCCTCCTTGGCTGTGCATGAAGCGGAAGTTCATTATGATGCCAGTACTCATCCAAGGCCCTAAGCAACCCGGCAACGACATTGATGTGTACCTAAGGCCATTAGTTGAAGAACTTTTACAGCTGTGGAATGGAAACGGTGTACGTGTGTGGGATGAGCACAGACAGGAGGAATTTGACCTGCATGCGTTGCTGTTTGTAACCATCAATGATTGGCCTGCTCTCAGTAACCTTTCAGGACAAACAAACAAGGGATACCACGCATGCACGCACTATTTAGCTGACACGGAAAGTATATACCTAGACAAATGCAGGAAGAATATGTACCTGGGGCATCGTCAATTTCTTCCGACCAACCATCAATGTCGAAAGAAAGGCAAGCATTTCAAAGGTGAGGCAGATCACCGGAAGAAGCCCGCCATGCGTACCGGTGATCACGTACTTGCTATGGTCAATGATTTACACGTAATCTTTGGAAAGGGTCCCGGCGGACTATCTGTTCCGAATGACGCTGAGGGACGCGCACCCATGTGTAAGAAGAAATCTACATTTTGGGACCTACCCTACTGGAAAGACCTAGAGGTCCGCTCTTCAATCGACGTGATGCACGTGACAAAGAACCTTTGCATGAACCTGCTAGGCTTCTTGGGCGTGTATGGGAAGACAAAAGATACACCGGAGGCACGGGAGGACCTGCAACGTTTGCACGAAAAAGACGGCATGCCTCCAAAGCAGTATGAAGTTCCTACCAGCTACGCTCTTACCAAAGAAGAGAAGGAAATCTTCTTTGAATGCCTGCTTAGTATGAAGGTCCCGTCTGGCTTCTCGTCGAATATAAAGGGAATAATAAATATGGCAGAGAAAAAGTTCCAGAACCTAAAGTCTCATGACTGCCACGTGATTATGACGCAACTGCTTTCGGTTGCATTGAGGGGGCTTCTACCGGAAAACGTTCGATTAGCCATTGTGAAGCTATGTGCATTCCTCAATGCAATCTCTCAGAAGGTGATCGATCCACAAATCCTACCAAGGCTAAGGAGTGATGTGGCGCAATGTCTTGTCAGTTTCGAGCTGGTGTTCCCACCATCCTTCTTCAATATCATGACGCACGTCCTAGTTCATCTAGTCGACGAGATTGTCATTCTGGGCCCTGTATTTCTACACAATATGTTCCCCTTTGAGAGGTTCATGGGAGTCCTAAAGAAATATGTCCGTAACCGCGCTAGGCCAGAAGGAAGCATCTCCATGGGCCATCAAACAGAGGATGTCATTGGGTTTTGTGTTGACTTCATTCCTGGCCTTAAGAAGATTGGCCTCCCTCAATCGCGGTATGAGGGGAGACTGACTGAAAAAGGCACGCTAGGAGGGGACTCAATAATATGTAGGGACGGGCATTCTTGGTCTCAAGCACACTACACAGTTCTACAGAACTCTACCTTGGTGACCCCGTATGTCGATGAACACAAGAACATTCTGCGCTCCAAACACCCAGAGCAGTTTGACGACTGGATTACATGTGAACACATCAGGACTTTCGGCAGTTGGTTGGAAACACGTCTCAGACGTGACAACACTGTTTCTGATGAGCTGTACTCGTTGTCCAGGGGACCATCTTCGACTGTATTGACTTACAAAGGATACGAGATAAATGGGAATACATTTTACACGATCGCCCAAGATCAAAAGAGCACCAACCAAAACAGCAGTGTCCGCTTTGATGCAGCAACCAAGAGGGGAAAGGACACATATTATGGTTACGTAGTGGATATATGGGAACTTGACTACAGACATGATTTTAAGGTCCCTTTGTTTAAGTGCAAATGGGTCAATATGTCAGGAGGCGGGGTACAGGTAGACCCACAGTACGGAACGACAACAGTGGATCTGAACAATCTTGGGTACACAAACGAACCATTCGTCCTAGCCAATGATGTGGCGCAGGTTTTCTATGTGAAGGACATGTCTAACAAACCGAGAAAAAGATAAGATAAGGAAGCGAATACATCATACGATGAGCCAAAGCGCCACATAGTTCTTTCAGGAAAAAGAGACATCGTGGGATTGGAGGGCAAGACAGACATGTCTCAAGATTATGAAAAGTTTCATGAAATTCCTCCCTTCAAAGTCAAGGCTGACCCAAGCACCCTGTTAAGCGATGAAGGATATCCATGGTTACGGCGCAATAAGCAAAGGACACAAGCGAAGAAAAAGTGAAGACTTTCTCTCCACAACTATTATGATGATGCCTTTGATCTAGAATATCACTGCAGTTACATGTGAAGAAATGAAATGCCTTTTGTAACAGACGAGTTTCCGGAAACCTTGATACTTCGAAACAGATTGTCCGTTTTGTACATGAAGTGCATCCAGTTTTTGCCGTAACCCTCTCAACTTTTTAGCACATGCTATGTGGGTGAAATGATGATACCATGCCAACTTTCAACCTTTTCAGAGTTCATTTGTAGTGCTTTTCAATTTCAGGGTCATATAGCTCAAAAAAATCAGTAAATGCATGAAAAATAACAAATGAAGTCAGAAAGGGTTGAAAATTGATGATGTGTCTTTGAATGGTGCATTTTGAACACACAAAAAGTCTGGAGTTCAAATAAGTTCAAAAAAAATGAAATCCCTTTGTAACAGACGAATTTTCGTTCGAAACCCTGATACTTCAAAAGAGATTGCCTGTTTTGTACACGAAGTGCATCCAGTTTTTGCCGTAACCCTCTCAACTTTTTAGCACATGCTATGTGGGTGAAATGATGATACCATGCCAACTTTCAACCTTTTCAGAGTTCATTTGTAGTACTTTTCAATTTCAGGGTCATTTAGCGCAAAAACAATGAACTAATAGCAAAAAGAATGAACTTAAAATAATCAATTCAAATATTCTGTTATGATCAACTAAAAAAACTATAATATTCTTCAATAGCAAAAAGAATCAACTAAAAAGCTTTTATAAAACTCTAATAGCAAAAGGAATCAACTAAAAAGCTTTTATAAACCTCTAGTATTTTTTAAACTAAAATTATATAAAATTTATGCAACTAAAATTATCAAAGTATTTTCTGTTCAAAACATTAATGGCAAAAAGAATTTGTCAACAGAATTTTTTTGTTAGAACGCTTTAAGTAGCGAAAACAAAGTCAGTACAAAATGAATGTGCATTGGGACCCTGGGGTCAGATAAACATTAAAAACATTAAACAGGGGGAAGGGTCATGAAATGTAAGCGCACACTGTTGAAGTAGTGTAACAATAAGGGGACAATGAGAGAATAGCCCGAGAATAAGATATGTGATAAATGACGTCATGGAAAAGTAATCACACATAAACATAACACACAGGGGTGGGATACATCCGAGGGGTAATTGCTCACTTGTCAACGGAAATCACTAACTTTACACTCCCAAAAATATAATTTGTGAAATTTTTTACTGTATACAATATATTAATTCACTACCTAGTTGACTTTCGACGTGACTAATCTTATAATTCGACTATGTCTCAATATTATATTAACTATTTCATTTGAAAATATATGGCACTAACAGAAAGTCTATAATTTTTGTGCCCTAACAGCAAAAGAATCATAGGAAAACTGCAAAAAAAAACAAAAAAAAAAGCAAAAAAGAAAACAGAAAAAAATGCCACCAACCAGCACCAACTGATGAACTAACAAAATCTGTTTTTGATTAAAACAGACATTTCAAATAACCTAAAAATTACCAAATTGAATATAATGATAAAACACAGTAATATTAAATAGCAGGAAAAATAATCACTCAAAAATCTATATTTATAGTAAAGTTATTCACAAACTAGTGATTCACACAAATTTCAAAAAATTCAAATTTAAACTATTCAAATTGGAAAACTAATGGCACTAACAGAAAGTTTATAATTTTTATTACCTAAAAGAAAAAAATCACTGAAAAACAGTAAGTATTCAGCTGTAAGTAGAAACAAAATAAAATAAATAAAGCAAAAAAGAAAACAAAAAAACTGGAAAAAATTAAAAAAAAAATGCCATCTACTGGGCCACCACGGCCTGAATACGACTAGAAACCCAACCAGTTTGTTGGGCCAGAATTCAGGCCCGCAGCAGGCCCAATAGGCGCACAGGCAAGGAGTGACAGATTAGGCCCGAAAGCCTGCAGTTGAGAAGAGCTCGAGAGGGTGGGCGCAACAGCGCTTATAAACCACTCTCGAGCTCTCTCAGCTAGCGAGGTGGGACTAAACATCCCACCGCACCACGCCAGCACAAGGCCTTTGGTCCCGGTTGGTAGCACCAACCGGGACGAAAGGGGTGCATTTGTACCGGTTCGTGGAACCAACCGGGACCAAAGGTCCCTGTTTCCCGCCCTTTGGGCTGCTGAAAACTGACCTTTGGTCCCGGTTGGTGGCACCAGCTGGGACTAAAGGGGGGCATTGGTCCCGGTAGGTACCACGAACCGGGACCAATGCTCTGGGTATATAAGGTAGCACTTAGGAATTTTCAGCTCTCATCTCGCATTAGCCCCCGACGACTCCGACGACATCGACGCCGCCAGGCTGCCCCGCCGTCGCCGTCGCCAACGCTCGTCGTCGCCGAGGCTCGCCCCCGCCGTCGCCGTCGCCGCAGGGAAGCACCACGCCGACGCCCGCGACCCCTTCATCCCCGACGCCGTTCGTCTGCCATCGCACCGATTCCGGCCGGCGACCTCGAGCCCTCCCCGGGCCCGGCCGCTGCCGTTCCCTACGACCGCGCTGTGAGCCCCTGCCTCCTCCCCTTTCCTTCTCATCGCCGTCCCCGACCTCGCCGTCGCCGACCACCGACCTGTTTTTCATTTTTTTTGTTACGATGTATGTATGTATGTTCTCTGTATATGCTGTATAATGCTCTTTTTTGCATTTTTTGGTTAAGATTGTAGAATATGAACATTTTGAATATGGATGTATGTTCATATGCAAAGAAAAAGGTCTATTTTTTTGGTGATATGTATGTTCATATGCTCATTTAAGAAAATGTTCATATGCTCATTTAAGAAAATGTTCATATATGTATATAATTTTTTTTGTTCATATAATTTTTTTTGTTCATATGATGATTTTTTTTCATATATGTATTAATTTTTTTATTTAGGTTGTTAGTAGATATCGATTTTAGGTTAGTTGATTTAGTGCATTTTAGGTTAGTTGTACTGTTAGTGTATTTTAGGTTAGTAGATTTTAGGTTAGCGGAGAGGAAAAAGGAAAATAAGGAAAAAGAAGAAAAGAGGAAGAAGGAAGAAGGAAGAAGAAGAAAAAGAAGGAGAGGAAAAAGGAAAATAAGAATAAGAAGAGGAAGAAGGAGAAGAAGAAGGAGAAGAAGAGGAGAGAAAAAATAAGAAGAGGAAGAAGAAGAAAAAAAAAGATCGCCGAGGGGTCGAGAGGGGGAGGGTCGAGGATCGCCGAGGGGTCGAGAGGGGGACGTCGATCAACCCCCTCCCCGATAACATTTTTTCCCATGTATGTATGTCGTTGTCGATATACCCCCTCCCCGATAACTTCGACATGATGGGGGGGTCGATATACCCCCTCCCCGATAACATTGTTTTCTAAGTTACTAAGGTAAAATGTTCACCCCCCTCTCGATATACCGGCCGACCAACTCTCGAGGCCACCCAAACCCTAGAGAAAAAAAAAGTGTTGTCGATCTCCTACCCCCTCCCGCCCCTACCCGACAAACTCTCGAGGCCACCCAAACCACTAGAAGAAAACTCCGGTAACTTCGACATGAGGGGGGACGTCGATCAACCCCCTCTCGCCCGAACAAGTCTATGTATCATTTTATATCGCGGTGGACATATATCAAAGATTGAATTTTGACATATGCCATGGTTTTCTTGAATCCTTTGACACTGACAACGTGACATATAGAAGGGTAGATGAGATCAGGAAAAATATGGATCATTTTCTACACATCCAGAATGGCGCCATTTTGTTAAATCCCTTGTTTGACATTCATGAGAGAGGCGGTCCGGACATCGGACATTCATGAGAGAACTCCGGTAACTCTTCAACATGAGGGGGGACGTCGATCAACCCCCTCTCGCCCGACCAAACCCTAGAAGCGTCGAGGCCACCCCAAACCCTAGAAGCATTGCCGAGGCCACCCCAAACCCTAGAAGCGTCGAGGCCACCCAAATTTACCAAGTTAAAAGAGCGTTGTCGAGGCCACCCCAAACCCTAGAAGCGTTGTCGAGGCCACCCCAAACCGTAGAAGCGTCGAGGCCACTAATTAATATTCCTTGTTGTGATTAGCTAGCTAGGTCTATGTTTGCCACTAATATATCCATCTCTCATGTTTGTATATTAATTGCCATGTTGTAATATTTGCAGAAACTATGGATCAACAAAGAGACTTGGAAACAGAAGAGTTGTTGAGGGACATCATCCTCGGCGGAGGTGATGTCTTGTCGTATCTCAACGACACCGATTGTTTGGAAGGAGAGGGTGAAGGCTCCGGTGATCGAACTATGGAGGAGGAAGGACATGATCATGATGGCTCCGGTGACCGAATGCCGGAGGAAGAAGGAGACCATGATGATGGCTCCGGTGATCGAACGGAGGAGGGAGCTGTTGCAAAGTCCAGCGAGGTATATATATTAATTAAGCCTGTGTTGACTAGCTAATTGATGCATTAATTGTTTTGGTATGTACATATATTAACTCTTCTTTCTTCTTTTAAAACCCTCCGGATCGAGCCAAACTTCGGTAACGAGACGAGGCCCGAAGAAAAGGTTGCGTCAGGATGAAAGGTTCACGATCACAGCAATCGCGGACGATGGCCAGCCGATTGAACCGAGGCGGACCAAGGATGCATTTTCTGCTCAGTGCGGAGCTATTGTTAGGGATAGCATCCCGATCAGCATCCAGCTATGGAATGAGCCTAAGAAGAACAAAGACCCTCAAGTTTCTTATGTCACCGATAGACAGAAAGATGATCTTTGGACCTCGCTGAAGGCAAATTTCACCCTACCGCCAGAGGAGGATCCGGATAAGCTAGTTATAGAGCCATTGGTCAAGGCGTGTGCTTTTAAGAAGATGGCAGATCTATTCAGGAGGTGGAAGAATGAGTTGAAATCAACGTTTGTCGACAAAGGGAAGACTCCAGAATTCACCGGCCGATTTGAGAAGATAAGAGATCAATGGCCCGCATTTGTGGCCTACAAGACATCGGACAAGAGTAAGAAGATGTCGGAGACAAATAAGATAAATGCTGCAAAGAAGAAGTTTCACCATCGCACGGGGTCAGGTGGCTACCTCAAAGCCCGGCCGCTATGGGACAAAGCTGAGAATGACCTGCTTGCTAAAGGGGTCAAACCAGAGACATTGAACTGGCCAGACCGTTCAAGGACTTGGTTCTTCGGGGTTGGGGGAACCTTGGACCATGAAAAAGGGAAGTGTGTTTGGACAGATGAGCAACTTGCAATACCCATCAAGAAGCTTCAGAAGTGTATCGCCGCAGCGCAGCAAGGGACGTTCATTCCCAATAGAGAGAATGACGAGCTGACCGTGGCCCTCGGGAATCCTGAGCACCCTGGACGAACACGAGGCACGCCAGGCTCCGTTGCGTGGAAGGTTGGGTTTCCCGGCGCAGGCGGTTACAAAACCCGGGAGAGGAAGAGGAAACTGGAGCTCACCGAAATGCAGAAGCTGAATGCAAGAGTACAAAAGCTAGAGGAACAAGTTGAGAGCCAGCGAGCTGCCGGAGCTACCCCAGAAGCTACCCCGCCATCTCAGCGGAGAAGCAGCGTGGCTTCCACCAAGCTCGCTCAGCAGCCTGACTTCACGGCTCCTAGCTACCCTGTGGATGCTATCACAGAGGCTCAGCATTGCCAGCTTATGACGCAATGGCAGCACCTCAAAGTCAAGGTGGCTGTCGGCTCTGTTGCACCTCCTGAACCCGACGCAACTTTTCACTGCCGTCTGATTCCACAAGGCTATGCTGTTGTGATGGTCGATGAAGTAACGGAGGGATTTGAGGAGCTCGAGCTTCACCACCCTATAGGTCAAGGGGATACTCAGTTGGGTCTTGCTCTGAAGACTCCATGTCTATGGCCGAAGGAGCACATCAAGCTTATGAACTGGACGCCTCCGCCTCCTCCTCCTCCTCCGGCGAGTGATCAGGGCACTCTGCCTCCTTCTCCGGCTGCTCCGGCGCGTGAGGCCACTCCGCCTCCTCCTTCGCCTCCTCCGGCGCGTCCGAGCAGTCCGCCTCCTCCTCCGCCTCGTCAGCAACGGCGGAAGACAGACGCCGCCGCTCCGGCTCCTCCAGCGCGTCGGAGCACTCTGCCTCCTTCTCCGCCTCCTAAGCAACGGCGGAAGAGAGACGCCGCCGCTCCGGCGGCTAGCAGTACAAGCAGAGGTGGGAGGCAATTCAGATACGGTCCATCTCTCAAGCCTCTGGAAAAGTTACCATATGAGAGGACCGACAAGGAAAACGAGGACATCTCTCGTGCCCAAGTGAGGGACTTTTTTGCAAAGAAACCTCCACCTCCGGAGGAGAAGATAGATCCGGTGAAAGCAAAGCGCACTCTCGATGCCCTGAAGCGACCACCACCGTCTCCGCCGCAAACCAGCTATGAGCGCATTATTGAAAGGACATATCAGGAAGCGGAGCGGTCGGGAAGTACTTGCAGTGATCGAAGGTTAGCAGAACGAAGAAGTGGGAAAAAAATTCCCCAGCTAGGCGAACAAGCGAACCAATCATGCCCCCCGCTCAAGGTATCTAGCGATATCGTCGCTAATCATCCGGGGATGGTGCCCGGTACCAATCCTGCAGATTACCTGCCCGACGATGCACATTTTGATATAATGGAGGTGGACGAACACAAATACCAGCATGGGAAGCCTCTCGTCAAACCTGGTCATCCTCCTCTAACAACGATGATGCGAAGATTCCATGAGTGGTACATGGACACCTGCAGCGAGTCTGGGAAGGATACTTTGACGCTGAGAGTTAAAGAGGGGCACGACCTTGTTGGAATTGATCTGTTGTCTGTTCCATTTGAGGAGTTCTTCCAGTTTTTCAATCAAAAGGCCCTCGATAAAATAAACGTCACTTGCTACTGTCTGTAAGTACTACTTCTGTAATTAAGTCTCTATATATAGCTCAGCTCTTTCATTGCATGTATATATAATTATCCACACTATATTATGCAGATTGAAGATCGTCGAATGCAGAAAAGCACAAATCTATGATATTGGGTTCATTAACACAAATCTCATAGATGAATGGACGATTAAATATAATGCCAAAGAAACCGAGGCCAACTTGCTACAATCGTTGCTTCGAAATCAAAACAAAGATAAAATACTCTTTCCTTACAACTTCAAGTGAGTGTTACTGTCTTGTGCATATTCGGTTTCCCTTATTACTCGAGGTTATAGTAATGTAATTGATGAGTTATGCATGCGTGCACAGCTTCCACTTTATTCTCCTAGAGATTAAGCTTGAGTAGGGACTAGTAACTGTCTTAGACTCGAGACGAAAAGATCCCCAAGGAGTATGCGGCCATGACTAAAATGCTCGAGAAGTAAGTTCAATCGATCGTTATCGCACCATATCGGCAACTTTGTTCATTTCCTGATATCAAGTAATTGTTTTCTTTGTCTGGCAGGGTTTGGAAAGAGTTCACCGCTAAAGCTCCGGGACTGCCGGGGGAGCTCTGATTTACACACCCGAAAGTAAGTACTACTAGCTAGTTCCACGCATCTCCCATTGATTCTAACTAGTTTCATCAATACCATTTAGCATGCTTGCTTATCAGTTTGATTGACCTCTATTTCTTGTAAAGTGGTTGTGGCAGGACGGCGGGACTGATTTTTGTGGATACTACATTTGCGAGTTCATCCGCCACACGACCTGTGAGCGGGGCTACTCTGAAAAACAATATGAAGTGCGTAAGCAATAATATTCACAATTTTATTTTATTACCATCATTTGTGTTGAGTTTCATTCATATATATGTATTGACCCCCTTCTTCAAATTAGATGTGGCAGATGCGGGATGAACTCCTACCACAAGATCGCATAAAAGCAATTCAAGAGGAATTTGCGGGATTCTTTCTTGACCACGTCATCAATAAAGCCGGAGAATACCATGTGGAACTTGACATCAGATGTTAGGGATTGTAAGAGATCTTATATTGTATATATGTAGCTAGTAGCGTCGGATAGATATACGAAAACTTGTTGTTCAACCAATCTCTAGGAGAAGGAGGAGGTCGATCACTTCTCTATATATATATGTTCATGACAATCTTGTATACTTAATGGTTTCCTTCATTTCCTTACTAGCTAGCGTGTTGCGAGTTCTCTCTATACGTATAGTACGTAGCGTCGACCAAGCACGGAGATAAGAGAGATCACTTCTCTCTATTACCTAGCTAACACAATATATGAAACCCCTAAACTAACCCTACAAAACCCCCAAACCCCCAACCCCCCCCCCCCCCCCCCTTCAGAAAAAAAAAACCCAGCCCCTGAACTGCTGACGCGTGGATGCTTTTTGGTCCCGGTTGGTGCTACCAACCGGGACAAAAGGCCCTCCCTCCTGGGCAAGCCGCAGCGGCCACGTGGAGCCCCATCTGTCCCGGTTCGTAGGCGAACCGGGACTAAAGGTATTGGGCTTTAGTCCCGACCCTTTAGTCCCGGTTCCAGAACCGGGACAAATGGGCCTCTGGAACCGGGACAAATGGGTATTTTTCTACTAGTGTCCAAGTATAGTGGCTTCTTGAAAAACTTATTGTCATAGTCCTCAGGATGCAGCTTTTGCTTTGTCATTGCAGATATGCACTGCAAGGTACACCAGTCATGTTCCATCTCCTGCAGTCACATGTATACCTTTCCATGTCCACACAATACTGTTTTTCTTTGCTAGTAACTTGCCAAATTGTTGGACCAGCTCTGTCAGCTTGGCAATACGTGGCATACTTCTTGTTCTCTTCTAAAATCTCTGAGTAGTTAGGTGTGATTGTCCACCTGCTAATCTGTAACTTCTCCCTAGTTTGTTGCCTCTTGATCATTTGCTTGGTCCTAATCCCTTCAAACATTGTCCTTATTGGTTTGGCCCCTAACATCCAGTATCATCTTGTTGAAGACTTCACTAAGATTGTTCACAACTAAATCTGTTTTGCATGTATGATCCATAGCAAACCTAGCCCAAGTAGAGACCTCAATTTTTTTGAGCCATTTCCAAGCTTCCTCAGACTGTGCTTTCAGCTCTGCCATCCCTAGTTCATGCCCATGTTTAGTGTAGGAGTAGCTAGCTTTGTCAATACACTTCTTTAGTTCCTGGCCTCTAAACCTAGCAGATTGAAAATTTGCATATATGTGCCTAAGACAATACCTTTGAGGTGAATCAGGGAATACCTCATTTATTGCCTTAAGCAAGCCATGTACATTCACAAATTATTACTACACTTGAACATAATGAATAATTCAAAAAAGTACTAAAACTAAAATGCTCAATGAAATTGTTCCCAACCTTTTGCCTGTCAGATATGATAGTGTATGTTTCAAATTTATTGCCACTGTCAATGCAACATCTCAATTGAGTTAAAAACCAATTTCAACCGTCACAATCTTCCATGTCAACCACAGCAAAAGCTATGGGATAAATGTTTTTGTTGCCATCCCTTCCTGTGGCTTAAAGAATTTGCTGTCCAGTGGTTAACTTGATGAAGCATCCATCAAGACCTATAAATGATCTGCAACCATTAAGGAAACCTTCCTTTAAAGCTGCTAAACAGTAACAGCATGTCGTGCAACAGCAGTCAAGGAAAAAAAAATCTACCAGTACAGAGGTGCGATTGTGATTGCAACTGGTCTTGGTGTCTTTTTGGTTGGCTAGATCACGCATTGGTTAATTCTCTAAGTTTTCCTCAAAAAAAATTAATACTGAAAGTTGAATGTGCGTGTGCGCGCCTTAATTACTTGTGTGCCATAGATATGTGAATCATTCTACTCGTTTGACTGGTACATATATTAGCGGCATATTCTGCTTATAAACCATCCAACTCGATTCGGTGGCAAGGAATGTGCTAGGTAGCTGTGAATGCTAAGCTAAGTATCTCTTCTATTTCCCGCCGAACCGATGAAAGAGGACAAGAGAAAAGAAAGGCAGATGAGATAGATATAGATGTCCGTGTGTATTCCATCAAAACATCTACTCCTTCCGTCCGCGAATAAGTGTACATCTAGTTTTTGTTCTAAGTCAGAGTTTTAAAATTCTGACCAACTTTATAGAAAAAAGTAGCAACATTTAGAGCATCTACAGCCGGACTTGGCAAATTCAGCCCCTCAAACTCTGATCGGGCACCTCTAAAATAATGTAATCCACATTCGGACACCTCAATTACCATATCTCAAATCCATATAAACTCATGCAACTACGTCGATGCACACATCATCCAGCTACTCCATCACACTACACTAAACATGCCATCGGGCTACCAAAATTTGGCATGTTTGGCTATGGTCGAGTTCATCCACGGCTGCCCTTGCCCTTCCCGGCGCCCCTGCCGTCCTTCTCGCGAAAATACCGGTCAAAGACACAGTACGGATTGAGCCGGAATTGCTCATCGCCGGAGCTGTCCTCGCCGTCGCTGTCCTCCTTCTCCTCTTTCGGTGGTAGTCCGGCCATGGCACAGACCACCCGATTCTGCTCTCAGGCGAGGGCGCGCGTGTTCCTCCGTTGTCGTTTCTTCACAATGCGGGTGCGGATGGCTTCCTCCTCTGCGGCCGCCTGCGCCGCCGCATCAGCCGCCTCCGCCACCGCCACTTCCGCGAGCGGATGGGGACGAATATAAGTGGGGTCGGGTGGGCCAGCATGGACCTGGTCCAACGTGGCGGGCGCGCCCGGGCGCCCCATATCCGCCCCATATTTGGGCTGGATATGGGGGTGCCGGTCAGCCCGGGCGTTTGAGGCCTGTTTAAGGCGTCTGTCTGGGTCGAAAAAATGTGACCAGTCAGTGACCGGGCGGCCCGCCCGGACGTATGAGGCGGGTTTGAGAGGTCCGGCTGTAGATGCTCTTATGGCCCTAAATTAGTATCATTAGATTTGTTTGAAATGTACTTTCATAATATACCAATTTGATGCCATATATGATATTACTTTTTTCTATAAAATTGATCAAAATTATAAAAATTTTATTTAGAACAAAAGGTAGAAGCGAACGAAAAGAGTAGGTTCATTCCGGTTCAGTTAGCCCCAAAGGTCGGGGGTTATCCTCCTTTTTGAAAAAGAAAAAACAAGTTAGCCCCAAAGGCGCTTTGAAGCTGGCGTATAATTTTCAACTGACAGATAACTTCGCCAGGTCAACAGTAGAGTATTACTCCCTCCGTTTCTTTTTACTTCGCGTATAAAATTTGGTCAAAGTCAAACTACACAAAGTTTGACCAAATTTATATTAAAAAATATAAACATTTACAATACTAAAACAATATAGTATGAAAATACATTTCATGGTGCATCTAATAATATTGATTTCATATTGTGAGTGTTGATATTTTTTAATACAAAGTTAGTCAAACTTTATAAAGCTTGACTTTGACCAAACTTTATATACAGACTAAAAAGAAACGGAGGGAGAACCTACTAGTACTCCTGTTATACAGCAAAGGCCACTAGCGCCAGTGGCCTTTCCAGTTTGCATGTTTACCGGGGCAAGCAATCCAAATAAAGTGCATCTTTGATTCGTAGGATTTTGAAAACATAGGAATAGGAAAAGTATAGTGTTGGAGTGACATGTCCATTTGAATCCTATAGCATTAGCAATGAGTGTTTGATGCCATAGGAAAAACAAAGGAATTGTAAAAAGAGGTTGGAGTGAATGTTAAATTTCCTATAAAATGTAGTACAAAAGATTTTCATAGCAAAAATTCCTATGCGATCTAATCCTATGAATCAAAGGACCAACATGGGAAAAAATCCTAAGGATTTCAATCCTCCAGAAATCCTATAAAATTCCTTTGAATCAAAGGAGCCCGAAGGCTACTCGGACTGAACTCGCTGAAGCTGTCCGTGGCGTGCGTTCCTTCTTCCATCAAGAGATCGAGAGAGATTCTGACGGCATATCCATATCATTGTCGTAGTCGTCGCCGACGACTTCATCGTGACCAGCTGCCTAACTAGTTTGCTTGGCCGTAACAGCTAGATGATGGTGCGATTGCAGCCACCGATCCATCCATCAAACGTGCATGACTGCCCAACTGACCAGCCAGTTCTTGGGTTTTCAGTAATGAAAATTGGAAGGGGTGAAGCCCTTCTTTGATAAAAAAAACTGACCAGCCAGTTACAAACACATACTTTTTTTTAGGGGAATTACAAACACATACTAGTAGTAATACTATGCCGTACCAACAGCAAGCTAATCACCGTGAGTTAAATAATGAACGAATATTGCGTTGTTGATAGCTAGTAACCCCCTTCATTTTCTTTAAACATGGCCACTATACAAAATACATTTTACATCTATGCAAAACCACCAACATTAATCGAGACAAAAATTAATGATACACCCTCATACTTGCAACCTATTTAATATTTGCATGCATGCATTCATAATAACACTCAGTTACTTCCTCACTCAACGC
This sequence comes from Thinopyrum elongatum, assembly GCA_011799875.1. Classification (NCBI taxonomy): domain Eukaryota; kingdom Viridiplantae; phylum Streptophyta; class Magnoliopsida; order Poales; family Poaceae; genus Thinopyrum; species Thinopyrum elongatum. The sequence goes on along the minus strand of CM022299.1, from coordinate 668,582,161 downwards.
CTGCTCAACTTCCTATTCCTTCCTTGCATGCATACGGCGTATTAATGATCACAATAAACGAAAAGAAAAGATGACTTGCAAAGCAGTCATTAAATTTTACCTTGGTACCTGTAATCTCGGTTTGTGGCATTGTACATAAAAATAAAGCGAATATGGAAAAATCTCATCAATTAAATTCTATGGTTGAAGCCCGACAAGACCCTCCTAACGGTGACAACTATGTGGGTACACTACTGCAGTACTGACAGTAGATCTAGGAGCCGTCCGTGGCGTGCGTGTAAGCAGAGATCGGTCGATAGATAGACAGTTTCAGATGTGATGGATATTCTGACAGACTGTATATCCACATCATCGTCGTTGTCACCAGCTGCTTAATTGGCAGTTCCTTGCTTGCCCGTAACAGCCACATACATATTGATGGTTCAATCCCATCTCCCGGTCGATCGATCCAGCTCAACCGCATGCAATCGCAATTGGACGTCACCACCTTCCCTCAATCACGACACATACGATAAATGTCGTACAAGCGACTAATTAATTGCCCGTTGTTGATCTGTTTGTCAATGCCTGATTGAGTACCACCAAAGCGCATAAGTATCACGAGGAGCGTGTGTGTGTTGTGTGTATCATCAAAGCATAGATATTGCTTGCTTACCTGCACCGACTATATTAGAACAGTGTATTCTTAATAAAACCGCGCCTAAAGTGCTTGAATTAAGTAAATGCCTATATGTCGTACAAGCGACTAATTAATTGCCCGTTGTTGATCTGTTTGTCAGTGCCTGATTGAGTGCCACCAAAGCATATATACCATGAGGAGCGTGTGTGTGACGTGTGTATCATCAAAGCATAGATACTGCTTGCTTGCCTTCACCGACTATACTAGAATAGTGTATTAGTATTAATAAAACCATGCCTAAAGTGCTAGATTAAAGAGATGTCCATCTGTAACTAACAAAGAGTCGTAACTTTTTTGCTTAACAAACTTGGAAGCGGCAGGTCACCGTCAGTCCTTGTGCTACATCAATCAATCGTTTAGGAATCAGTTTTATCATTAATTAAAAAGATACTCCCTCCATAAAGAAACGTAAGAGCGTATAGTGATCTAAACACTCTTATATTTCTTTACAGAGGGAGTATGTAGTAGTATACATATGATCGAGCTGGAGACGATATTTTGCTGGATCTCCCGGCCGCTCATCTCTTGTGTCCACACTCCCAGGCACAACTCTCTTACTAACTGAGACAGCTATGTAGGAGCAGGGGTACATAACTACAAATCTACTACTTCCTCTGTCACAGTTTACAGGGCACACTTCAACAATCTCTGGGACCAAGGTGATTAGCGATTGGACTGAAAAATAGTATGAGGAATTATACCACGGCGCCTAATTACTGGATAAATTAATGTGTACACACATGCATGGAGTGCTTTCACTTCGCGTACACACATGCATGCATTTATTCCACCCCGCGTACACACCTGCATGGGAAGAAAATTGTGGGCTTGATTGCGGTTACCATGCCCTAATTAATTACGCATTAAACCAAACGCGCCTAAAATCCCTTCGATGGTGGAAATGCATGAGAATTGAAGCGCGCCATGTAAACTGTGATGGAGGGAGTATGTGAGCAGTTTGATGTAGTATGTGGAGCTGGAGAAAGAGAAGAAGAAATGGTCTGCAATTAATTTACTACTCCGTCGGTGGATGGATTCAAACGATTGACTAATGGAGCGCGGTTAATTAGCTAGAGCGCGTGGCACACGACTAACTGAGGATGCTTGAACAGGTCGCCGTAAGTACATATCCGTCCCCTCCTCCTCAATTAATTAGGTATCTATATATGTTTGTAAGCTGAACCTTAGAGCAATCATTCTACGGTAATTCAATTGGCACGTCCATACCAATTTTTTTAACACCACATGTGTGTATTCAATCGTTGGCTGTGTTCATCACAATGAAAGGAACGGTTAATAACCAATTAAACGTGCACCCATGCATGTACTAATCCTGGTCAAAGGAAACGATACATGATGGAGATACATCAAGTGCCGCTGCTCGTCGTGCTGCAGCAGACAAGGAAAAGAAAATCTTGTACTAGTACAGAGTACAGAGGTGCGACTGTGCTTGCGATTGGTCTTGGTGTCACGCGTTAGCTCATTATCAAAGTTGTGGTGGTTCAGACAAACAAACAAACAAACAAACATAATCGAAGGCAAGCGACGGCAGAGCAGATTCAGATTCAGGGACGGGTCGATCCTTATTACGATTGTCGTAGAGCAGATTCAGTCAATTGATTTGCCTCCAACTGGAACCGTTAGACTTTGGACACACAGATAGGCAGATGGTTGAGTTGCACCCCGGGGAGGGAGGGGGAGATTCTACTGGCGAATCGTATACTAGTGTGTTTCAATAATTTTATTTGATAATGTGTCATATGCGAAGGGATATATCATCTGATTCGTTTGGTACGACTGCATATTATTTATATGCATGGGTCCAAGTGGTAGTGAGCTAGCTGTGGATGAAGCAAGGAACCAACAGGCAAGGAAAAGAAAGACAGACAGAGGGATCCGAATGGGGATGGATGCCACTGGTTAAGAATATGACTGTGGAGCGTGTCGGTGCAGTGCAGTTGGCTGCTGTCGGTGGCTCGTACAGTAGTTTCAGACACAAGGAAGGATGGATATTCCGACGGACGGGGATATCCCAATCATCAGCACCATCGTCGTCGTAGTGTGGTACAACCAGCTTACACAGGATTCTCAAGTTTGTCTTACTTATCGGAGACTGCTACTCCTACAGATTAGTAACCTATGTATATGCACCCGGCCCGGGCAGTAGCATTATCATCGTCTGCGGTTTAATTACTGCAACTACTTTCTTTTTAACTCCAGTATATAGTACTAGAATAATTCAAAATCCTGACCAACCGAGTGCATCCAGCTGGGTCCGCGGAGCTGCATACGTCGTAGTAGTATTTTTACATCACCTCAATGCGTAACGAAATTTACCACGGTTTTCTCTCACAGTGAGGTGATGCTATAAAATTACTACAAGACAGAACGAGACTGACGGAGCTGCATACGTCGTGGTAGTAATTTTACATCACCTCAATGCGTTGCTGCCCGGTAAAATTCGTAGAGAAAGCGCGTCTGGACGGACGAAAGCGCCTACCTAGAATGGCCGTGCGAACCTTTTGGGGTCGTTGGCGTTCGCTGGATCACGCGCCTCTTTCAATAAGTTTGATTAGTGATTCAATTCAAATTAAATCATACGGACCGTGCTGACACTAGTGCAACATAAGGGGAAGGGAAGGCCACCAACACGCAAAAAAGGCAGATGCAGAGGCAGGCGACAGTGGAGCTAGCAAATTCAGGCATTCAGTGATGGACAACTCTCGTGATGAATGGCGTGCAATACAGAGGTACGGAGCCACCTCAAGCAACTATACATACATACATACACTAGTAGAAAACAAGGCTTTGGTCCAGACCAGATAAGGGCATTAATCCCGGTTCTCTTACGAACTGGGACCAATGGGTGCATCAGTCCCGGTTCGTGAGGCCAGAGCGCCGGCCGGGCCTCGGGGGCCATAGGTCCCGGTTCGTTTGACCCATTTGGTCCCGGTTCCAGATACGAACCGGGACCAAAGGGCATCGCTCCTGGCGCAGTCCAACCGGGACATCTTTAGTCCCGGTTCTAGCCACCAACTGGGACTAAAGAGATGCCTATATATACCCTCGCCCCTGCCCACCCTCTCCTCTGTTTTTTGGCCGTGTGGGAGGTGTGTGCATGCGCTGCTCTGTTCTCCCTTCTATGCATGCACATGTGGTGTTCGATGAAATGTCCGAGCCACACTTAAGCTTTCTCATCTCCAAGCTCGACCTGCAAGCTCCATTTTCCCCAAGATTTGTCTAGGTTTGGCGGTCCGTCCCGTCTCGACCCCGTCCTCACCGCCGTCGATCGCCCGCGCCGATCTCGTCGCCGGCACCACCGTGGTGAGCCTCTTGTTCTTATCTTATTTTTAAAAGAAAAAACATTCTTACTTGTATGATTTAGATAGATACTTGTATGATTTTCTTACTTTTATTATTGTTTTTTATTATATAGTGCCATGGTTTTGGTATCCGCCCCCGTCGGCCCTCGTCCTGTCTATGATTCGGATGTGGTATATTATCTTTTATTATGATTTGTTTCATTTAGTGTTTATGCCAATTATGCCGACCAACGTGACATAGATGTTTTTATCTAGGAGGTATGTGAACCGGAAATTCCAACCGACCCTCTTGTCGAGAGGTTAAATTTAGTTGAAAAAGAAAACAATTACTTGAAGAAAAAATTGAAAATAATTGAGGAGGAGAAGATGGAATTGGAGTTGCATGTTGCGGATATCGTCGATGATCACAAGATCAAGATGGATGCAATGCGCTTAAAGATTAGAAAATATGCCATTCATAATAAGGCTTGGTATCATTATGCCGTTGGATCAATTGTTACCTTAGTTGCGATTATGATCGCGTTTGTTGTTGCATTTAAATGTTTTTCATAGTTTCAATGTATGTTTTAATTAGATGCTCTAGAGAGCTATATGTTGTTCTATGAGAACTATGTATAAACTTTATGCATTTAGTTTTTCAGTAATAACATTTGATCACTACGGTAATTTGGTTTAATGTGATGATGAACTTGTATTAATTTGGTCACTTCTCTATTCATGATGTTCTGTAATGGTTTTTGATACACTTAATTATATAATGCAAGCAGATAAACCGGCAATGGATGTACGGTGACCGACGCACCTCCGAGTACATTGAGGGACTGTATAAATTTCTCGAAGTGGCTGAGGCAAACAAGCAGAATGGTTTTATGTATTGTCCATGCCCTGTCTGTGTGAATACGAAGGATTACTCTAACTTGAAAACCATTCACATCCACCTGCTTGAGAAGGGTTTCATGCCACACTATAATGTTTGGACCAAGCACGGAGAAAGAGGGGTTATGCTGGAAGACAACGAAGAAGAAGAGGATGATGACAATTATCCCCCTGAATACGGTGATACTGCAACGGGGGAAGCTGAAGATCAAGAGGAACCAGACGATGTGCCCGATGATGATCTTCGCCTGGTCATTGTTGATGCACAGAGAGAATGTCAAAGTGAAAGGGAGAAGTTGAAGTTCGATCGCATGTTAGAGAATCACAAAAAAGGGTTGTACCCAAATTGCGAAGATGACAATACAAAGCTCGGTACCTTACTGGAATTGCTGCAATGGAAGGCAGACAATGGTGTATCTGACAACGGATTTGGTAAGCTACTGAAAATAATGAAGAAGAAGCTTCCAAAGGATAACGAATTGTCCGACAGTACGTACGAAGCAAAGAAGGTGCTCTGCCCTCTAGGATTGGAGGTGTAGAAGATACATGCATGCCCTAATGACTGCATCCTCTACCACGGTGAGTACGAGGATTTGAACGCATGTCCGGTATGCGGTGCATTGCGGTATAAGATCAGACGAGATGACCCTGGTGATGTTGAGGGCGAGCGCCCCAGGAAGAGAGTTCCTGCCAAGGTGATGTGGTATGCTCATATAATACCACGGTTGAAACGTCTGTTCAGAAACAAAGAGCATGCTAAGTTGATGCGATGGCACAAAGAAGAAAGTAAAAAAGACGGGAAGTTGAGAGCACCCGCTGACGGGTCGCGGTGGAAAAAAATAGAAGGCGGGGGGACTTTGCAGGTGACGCAAGGAACGTATTGTTTGGTTTAAGTGCAGATGGCATTAATCCTTTTGGGGAGCAGAGCAGCAATCATAGCACCTGGCTCGTGACTCTATGTATCTATAACCTTCCTCCTTGGTTGTGCATGAAGCGAAAGTTCATTATGAAGCCAGTGCTCATCCAAGGCCCTAAGCAACCCGGCAACGACATTGATGGGTACCAAAGGCCATTAGTTGAAGAACTTTTACAGCTGTGGAATGAAAAAGGTGTACGTGTGTGGGATGAGCACAAACAGGAGGAATTTGACCTACATGCGTTGCTGTTTGTAACCATCAATGATTGGCCTGCTCTCAGTAACCTTTCAGGACAGACAAACAAAGGATACCATGTATGCACGCACTGTTTAGATGACACCGAAAGTATATATTTGGACAAATGCAGGAAGAATGTGTACCTGGGACATCGTCGATTTCTTTCGACCAACCATCAATGTCGAAAGAAAGGCAAGCATTTCAAATGTGAGGCAGATCATCGGAAGAAGCCCGCCCTCCGTACTGGTGATCACATACTTGATATGGTCAATGATTTACAAGTAATCTTTGGAAAGGGTCCTGGCGGACTATCTGTTCCGAACGACGCTGAGGGACGCGCACCCATGTGGAAGAAGAAATCTATATTTTGGGACCTACCCTATTGGAAAGACCTAGAGGTCCGCTCTGCAATCGACGTGATGCACGTGATGAAGAATCTTTGCGTGAACCTGCTAGGCTTCTTGGGCGTGTATGTGAAGACAAAAGATACACCGGAGGCACGGGATAATCAGCAACGTGTGCACGAAAAAGACGGCATGCATCCAAAGCAGTATGAAGGTCCTGCCAGCTACGCTCTTACCAAAGAAGAAAAGGAAATCTTCTTTGAATGCCTGCTCAGTATGAAGGTCTCGTCTGGCTTCTCGTCGAATACAAAGGAAATAATAAATATGGCAGAGAAAAAGTTTCAGAACCTAAAGTCTCATGATTGCCACGTGATTATGACGCAACTGCTTCCGGTTGCATTGAGGGGGCTTCTACCGGAAAACGTTCGATTAGCCATTGTGAAGCTACCTGCATTTCTCAATGCAATCTCTCAGAAGGTAATTGACCAAGAAATCCTACCAAGATTAAATAATGATTTGGTGCAATGTCTTGTCAGTTTCGAGCTGGTGTTCCCACCATCCTTCTTCAATATCATGACGCACGTCCTAGTTCATCTAGTCGACGAGATTGCCATTCTGGGCCCTGTATTTCTACACAATATGTTCCCCTTTGAGAGGTTCGTGGGAGTCTTAAAGAAATATGTTCGTAACTGTTCTAGGCCAGAAGGAAGCATCTCCACGGGCCATCAAACAGAGGAGGACATTGGGTTTTGTATTGACTTCATTCCTGACCTTAAGCCGATTGGTCTCCCTCAATCGTGGTATGAGGGGAGACTGACTGGAAAATTCACGCTAGAAGCGGAATCAATAATATGTAGGGACGGGCATTCTTGGGCTCAAGAACACTACACAGTTCTACAGAATTCTACCTTGGTGACCCCGTATGTCAATGAACACAATAATATTCTGCGCTCCAAACACCCGGAGCAGTCTGACGACTGGATTACATGTGAACACATCAGGACTTTCGGCAGTTGGTTGCAAACACATCTCATGGGTAACAACACTATTGGAGAAAAGCTGTACTCGTTGGCCAGGGGACCATCTACGACTGTATTGACTTACAAAGGATACGAGATAAATGGAATACATTTTACACGGTCGCCCAAGATCAAAATAGCACCAACCAAAACAGTGGTGTCCGCTTTGATGCAGCAACCAACAGGGAAAAGGACACATATTACGGTTACATAGTGGACATATGGGAACTTGACTATGGGACATGATTTTAATGTCCCTTTGTTTCGGTGCAAATGGGTCAATCTGTCAGGAGGCGGGGTACAGGTAAACCCGCAGTACGGAATGACAACAATGGATCTCAATAATCTTGGGTACATAGACGAACCATTCGTCCTAGCCAATGATGTGGCGCAGGTTTTCTATGTGAAGGACATGTCTACCAAACCGAGAAAAAGAAAAGATAAGGAAGCGAATACATCATACGATGAGCCAAAGCGCCACATAGTTCTTTCAGGAAAAAGAGACATCGTGGGAGTTGAGGGCAAGACAGACATGTCTGAAGATTATGAAAAGTTTCATGAAATTCCTCCCTTCAAAGTGAAGGCTGGCCCAAGCACCCTGTTAAACGATGAAGATTATCCATGGTTACGGCATAATAAGCAAGGGACACACGCGAAGAAAAAGTGAAGACTTTCTCTCCACAACTATTCTGATGATGGCTCTAGTGATGGCTTTGATTACGTGAAGAAAAAATGTAATCCCTTTGTAGTAGATGAGTTTTCGTCCGAAATCGTGATACTTCGAAAGAGATTGTCCATTTAGTACACGAAGTGCATCCAGTTTTTGCCGTAACCCTCCAACTTTCAACATTTTCAGAGTTCATTTGTAGTGCTTTTCAATTTCAGGGTCATTTAGCTAAAAAAATCAGTAAATAAATGAAAAATACCAAATGAAGTCAGAAAGGGTTGAAAATTGATGATGTGGCTTTGAATGGTGCATGTTGAACGCACAAAAAGTCTGGAGTTGAAATAAATTCAAAAAATTGAAATCACTTTGTAGTAGACGAGTTTTCATCCAAAAACGTGATACTTCGAAAGAGATTGTCCATTTTGTACACGAAGTGCATCCAGTTTTTGCCGTAACCCTCTCAACTTTTTAGCACATGCTATGTGGGTGAAATGATGATACCATGCCAACTTTCAACCTTTTCAGAGTTCATGTGTAGTGCTTTTCAATTTCGGAGACATTTAGCTCAAAGAATGAACTAATAGCAAAAAGAATGAACTAAAAAGGTTTTATAAAACTCTAATAGCAAAAAGTATGAACTAAAAAGAATCAATTAAATATAATATTCTTCAATAGCAAAAAGAATCAACTAAAAAATCAAAATAATATTAACTAAAATTTTCAAAGTATTTATTTGTTAAAAAGAATGATCTAAAAAGAATCAACTAAAATATTAAATAAAAATAATCAACTAAAAAGAATCAACTAAAACATTAACTAAAAAGAATTTTCATTAAAAAAATGCCGCCTACTAGGCCACCACGGCCTGCATACGACTAGAAACCCATCTGTACATGGGCCAGGATGCAGGCCCGCGGGCCCAGCAGGCCCAACAGGGCATTGACAAAGTTTAGGCATGTACTGCCTGCAATAGAGAGGAGTACGGTAGCACTGTCGCAGCAGGGCTTATAAATCAGTGCACATGCCTCTCAACTAGTGAGGTGGGACTAAACATGTGGCCGCGGCAGCACCAGCCCTTTGGTACCAGTTGGTGGCTCGAACCGGGACGAAAGGGGGGCATTGGTCCCGGTTCGAGCCACCAACCGGGACCAATGCCCCCCTTTCGTCCCGGTTCGTGTCACCAACCGGGACCAAAAGTCTCTGCTTCCCGCCCATTGGGCTGCTGAAATTGACCTTTAGTCCTGGTTGGTGGCACCAACCGGGACTAAAGGGGGCCTTTCGTCCCGGTTGGTATTACCAACCGGGACCAATGCTCTGGGTATATAAGCAGGCACTTAGCAGTTTTCTTCTCAGTTTCTTCAATCTCTCCTCGTCCTCTCCTCCAACAACGCCGCCAGGCTGCCCCGACGCCGTCGCCGCTCCCCTGGCCCGCCGCCCCCGAGCTCCCCCGAGCCCGCGCCGCCCCCGCTGTGAGCCGCCGCCGCTCCGGCCCGCTGTCCTTTTTTTTTATTAATTATGTTTATGTATATATGTATGTATATATATGTATGATATGATGATTATGATAGATGATAGATGTATGTATGTATGTATGTATATGTTTTTTTTGCGGGCATGTATATGTTTATTAATTATGTTATGTTTATGTATGTATATGTAGATGCTTAGTGTATATATAATGTAGATGTATATGTATGTATGGATGGATGGATTATATAGAAAATATTGGTAAAACTTTAGAAATTCGTAGAAAATTAACCGTAACTCCGATGAAAATAATTTATATATGAAAATCGATCAGAAAAATATGACAAATCCGAATATGCCCTCTGTTCAGCTGTCACAAGCAGCTAGCATAGCGAATCTGGAACCGTCCCGAATCCGACTATGCCCTCCGGTTCATCTGTCCGAAAATGCAGACTTCGGGAAAACATTCCCGGATGTTATCCCCCTTTCACCTAGCTATATCGTGTAGTGCCACGTTAGAACACCCCTAACTCTCTCGGGAATTCAACATATCCCCTATAACTTCGACATGAGGGAGGGGTCCGCAAGTATCCTCGACGACCATGAGAGAGGATAAAAGTATCCTCTCTCAAAAGACAGGATGACTCATCAGACATGAGGGGGAGGAGTCCTCGACGATCGTCTGAAACTGACTGTTATAAAACTTTTCAACTTTGCATGATGTTTGCCACTAATCCATTGCTCACATATGCATATGATTCCTTGTTGTGATTAGGTCTATGTTTGCCACTAATCCATCTCTCATGGTTGTATATTGCCATGTTGTAATGTTTGCAGAAACTATGGACAGAGACTTAGAAAAAGAAGAGTTGTTGGGGGATATAATCCGCAACGAAGGTGATATCACCTTGTCGTTTCTCAACGACACCGATGGTGACGAAGGAGATCATGACGGCTCCGGTGATCCAACAATGGAGGAGGAAGGAGATCATGACGGCTCCGGTGACCGAACAGAGGAGGGAGCCTTAACTGTTGCAAAGTCCGGCGATATATATATATATATATATATATATATATATATATATTAAGCCTCTGCTGACTTGATGCATTAATTGTTTTGTATGTACATATATTAACGCTTCATTCTTCTTTTAGCCCTCCGGATCAAGCCAAACTTCCGTAAGGACACGAGCCCCGAAGAAAAGGTTGCGCCAGGATGAAAGGTTCATGATCACAGAAGTCGCTCGAGATGGCCAACCGATTGCTCCCAAGCGGACCAAGGACACATTTGTACATCAGTGCGGAGTTGTTGTTAGGGACAGCGTCCCGATCAGCATCCAAGAATGGAATAAGAAGAAGGACCCTGAAGTTTCTTATGTCCAGGATAGACTGAAAGATGATCTTTGAAACTCGCTGATGATAAATTTCAGCCTACCGCCAGAGGAGGATCCGAATAACCCAGTTATAGAGCAAAAGGTCAAGGCGTTTGCTCTTAAGAAGATGGCAGAACTATTCAAGAACTGGAAGAAAGATTTTGTAGGAGATATGCCCTAGAGGCAATAATAAATGTTATTATTTATCTCCTTGCTCATAATTATGTTTATGTTCCATGCTATAACTGCTGTGGTTCCCGAGCCCGTATATCCATAAAGGCTCTGGGGAAAACCCATGTGCACGTGTGGAATAATAAACGGTAAAAAGTATTCCTAGTCATGCCTCTAAGACTAGCTCAAGTGTTGCATGATGATTATGTTTTCCCAATCATGGGCATGTCTATGCCAGCAGTTTTGAGGGCACAATGTTAGAAGAACATTTGTGTTGAATCGACCCGATTGATGTTATGCTATGAGATACATTCGTCACAAGTTAATGGTTAATAACACAGAGATGGTTAATATTTGCATGATTCCTTAGACCATGAGAGTATCGAGTTTCTTCATGCTTGCTTCATGAACTTTGGGGTTTGTTAAACGTCATCCGTAAATGGGTGGCTATTACGGCGGCTTACGGGTTCATGGAAAAGTATGTCAAGTAACTTGATAGCTCAAGATTGGGATTTGCTCCTCCGACGTTGGAGAGATATCTCTGGGCCCTCTCGGTGTTACGGTATCCATCATCGTCTGGCCAGACACTTTGTGATTTGATCACGGGGATGCCGGAACACGGTAACGAGAAAAGAGAATAAATACCGGTAACGAGGTAACTGACATAGTGGACAAGTTGTTGACCCACGGGGATGCCATCATGTCTCACCTCGGGTATTTGTAACATATCGCGAAGCAACAGGAATAGCACACGGCAACTGGAGGTTCACTCGAATATTCATTCGTGTGGGTATAGGGGTCAATATGGGTGTCCACGGCTCCGATGTTGATCATTGATCGGAAAGGGTTCCGTGTCATGTCTATACTTCACCGAACCTATAGGGTCACACGCTTAAGGGTCATCTATCTGCTGAATACTAGACAGGGAGTCTGAGAGAAAATCACCGAAAAGTTTCGGACACCGAAAAAGTTTCGGACAGCGGAAAAGTTCCGCAGAGAGAAGTCACCGGATGAGTTCTGGTGAAACTGAAAGGTTGTTTCAGAGGATACCATAAAGTCAAATTAGTTTCGGCACATGCCCGATAATTCTTGGAGGGTGCCAGAATCATTCTGGAAACTTTTGGGAATTTTCGGGAAGAAAAACTGGAAATGTTCCGGAGCTGCCGGAACCACTTCAGATGCTTTTCGCAGATGAAAATCACTAATCTAGAATTGTTTCAGAACGTGTTGAAAATTATTTTAGTGGGTACTGGAAATGTTCTAAGCCCACATAAATATTTTCAGCTCGAACGGACGCTGAAAAATGTCGTCGAGAATAGTGAAAGTGCTTTTTGGGTTACTTTTTGGAAAGCCACCTTTTTGGGCTTTTGCTCCAAAATATCTTGGAGATGACATGGATGGATGTGGCTGAAATTTCAGCCCCTCCACCCCTCCTTCTCCTATAAATAGAGGTGGAGGGGGCTGCCCAAACTCACTCCTTCTCACATACAAGTGCCATTGCAATGATCTGGCTTCTCTCTCCCTCCCAGCGAAATAGTTTCGTAGAGCCGAAAGGCTGTCTGGGTTCCGGTGGGAACTAGTTCTGGACGGCGAAGCCCTGCCGGATAGATGACACCGTATGTGTGCAACTCTGTAGAGAGGTCGTAGTTTCGATCTTAGTGCCCGAGGGGCTATTCGTGAGTGCCTCCCGAAGGGCTATCCAAGTGACGGTCCAAGTTCTGTGAGTCCTCCCGAAGGGCTGTCCGAGTGACCGTTCGAGTTTCGAAGGTCCTCCCGAAGGGCTGTCCGAGACACCGTCCGGGGGACTGTTCGACCGCCTCCCGGAGGGCTGTCCGAAGGGAAGACAAGGATATACATCCTCGCGGTTGGGAGGTTGTAAATCCTAGCTGCGGGGATCTGCACCGCTGATCGTCATCGACTCTACTTCCGCTACGCTACGAGTCGGTAACGAAAAGATCAAACCTTGTATGCAGTCTCCATAGTGGTCCTGGGCTGGTGCGTAGGTCGGAAATTTTTTGTTTTCTGCTACGTTATCCTACAGATTTGAACAAAAAGTTTGTCGAGAAAGACGAGACTCCAGAATTCATCGGTCAATATGAGAATCTAAGAGATCACTGGCCCGCATTTGTGGCCTACAAGAAATCGGAGAAGTGTAAGCAAAGGTCACAGACAAACAAGCAAAATGCTGCAAAGAAGTTGTATCACCATACTACAGGGTCAGGTGGCTATAGCAAAGCCCGACCTATGTGGGACAAAGCTGAGCAAGACCTGCTTGCTAAAGGGGTCCAACCAGCGACATTGAACTGGCCAGATCGGGCAAGGACTTGGTTCTTCGGGGTTGGGGGAACTTTGGACCCAGAATCAGGGAAGTGTGTTTGGACGAACGATCAACTTGCAATACCCATCAAGAAGCTTGAGAAAGCAATCAAGGCAGCGCAGGAAGGGACGTTCATTCCCAACAGAGAGAAGGACAAGCAGACAGAGGCCCTCGGGAATCCTGAACACCCTGGACGAACATGAGGCACATCAGGCTCCGTTCCGTGGGTGCATGGGTTTCTCGACAGCGGTGGTTATAGAAGTCGAGAGAGAAAGAAGAAAGAGGAAGCAAGCGAAATGCAGAAGATCAGTGCAAGATTAGCGAAACTAGAGGAACTTGAGAGCCAGCGAGCTACCGGCCAACCATCTCAGCGGCACGAAGATCCTTCATTCGACGCTGCCCCCGAAGCTACCCCACCATCTCAGCGGAGAAGCAGCGTGGCTTCCACGGAGCTCGTTCAGCCTGATTTCACGGCTCCTCACTACCCCGTGGATAATATCATGGAGAATGAACATTATGTGCTAATGTCGAAATTCCATAACCTGACAGTGAAGGTGGCGGTCGGCACTGTGTCTTACCTCCTCGAGCTGAGAGAACTTTCCATTGCCGTCCGATTCCACATGGCTTTGCTATTGTCGGGGTGGATGGAATAATGGAGGGATTTGAGGGGCTGGAGCTTGAGTACCCTATAGGTGAAGGGGATATGCTTCTAGAAAATGCCTTAAGGAGTACATGTCTATGGAGAAAGGAGCACATCAAGCTTCCAAACTGGACGCCGACTCAACAGACTCAGCCAGATCCTCAGCGGACTCCTCCTCACAGTCCAGCTCTGCTATCTCCGCTGCCTGAGTCGTCTCCGGCGCGTCAGCTGTCTCCGCCGCCTCAGCGGACTCTAATGAAGGAGGCCCCTCGGCAGAATCCTCCTCCGCCTCAGCTATCTCCGGCGCGTCAGCCGTCTCCGCCGTCGCAGCTGTCTTTAGCGCGTCAGCGCGCTCCGCCGCCTCAGCGGACTCCGCCGCCACTGCAACAGCGGAAGAGAGGCGCCGTTGCTCTGTCGGCTAGCAGTACAAAAGGCAGGAAGAAATTCAAAACTGGTCCAAGCCTCAGGTCTCCTCCAAAGTTACCATATGAGAGGACCGATGAGGAAAGCAAGGACATCAGTGCTGCCGAACTGCAGGCCCATTTTGAACAGAAACGTCCACCTCCGAAGGAAACAGTAGATCCGGTGAAAGCGAAGCGCACTCTGGATGCCTTTAAGCGACCACCGCCGCCTCCGCCGCAATCCAACTATGACCGCTGTTTTAAAAGGACATATGATGAAGCGCGGCGGTCGGGAAGTACTACCAGTGCTGCAAGACGAACTGGGAAAAAAATTCCCCAGCTCGGCGAACTGGAGAAGCAATCGTGCCCCCCGCTCAAGGTGTCTAGCGATATCGCTAATCATCCGGGACTAGTGCCCGGTACCACTCTTGGTGATTACATGGGCGATGATGTACAGTATGAAATTGCTGAGGTAGTAGCTCCCTTTAGATACGAGCACGAGAAGCCTCTCGTCAAACCTGATCAGCTCCCGCATCTACCGACAATGATGCGAGATTGCATGACTGGTACTTGGAAACCTGCAGCAAGTCTGGGACCGACAGTATATTGCTGAGAATTAAAGATGAGCACGACTTCAAAACAAAAGGGAAATACTCTTTCCTTACAACTTCAAGTGAGTGTTACTGTCTTGTGCATATTTGGTTTCGCTTACTCGAGGTTAAGTACTGTAATTGATGAGTTATGCGTGCGTAGATTCCACTTTATTCTGCTATCCATTAAGCTTGACAGGGGAGTAGTAACTGTTTTAGACTCGAGACGTAAAGATCCTAAGAATTATGCGGACATGAGTGAAATGCTTCAGAAGTAAGTTCAATCATTATCGCACAATATCGGCAACTTTCGTTCATTTCCTGATATCAAGTAATCATTTTGTTTCCCGGACAGGGTTTGGAAAAAGTTCACCGGAATGGTTCCGGGTCTGCAGAAGGAGCTGTGATTTACACACCACAAAGTAAGTAGTACTCGCTAGTTCCGCGCATCTCTCATTGATTCTAGTTTCATCAATACCATTATCATGCTTGATTATCAGTTTGATTGAACTCTATTCTCGTAAAGTGCTTGTTGCAAGCACCCGGGAATCATTTATGTGGATGCTACGTTTGCGAGTTCATGCGCTAGTCGACCTCTGAGCGGGGCTACTCTGACAAACAATTTGAGTACGTAAACAATATTCACAATTTTATTTTATTACCATCAATTGTGTTGAGTTTCATTCATATATATGTATTGACCCCCTTTTTTAAATTAGGTCCGAGAGATGCGGGAGGAACTCCTACCACATGATCGCATACGAGCAATTCAAAAGGAATTGGCGGGATTCTTTCTTGACCACGTCCTACATGAAAAGGGAGGATACCATATGGAAATTCAAATGGATTTTTGGTAGATGATGTCAGGGATCGTAAGAGATGTTATATTGTATATATGTTGTAGCTTTGGATAGATATACGAAAACTTGTTGTTCGACCAAGCACGGAGAAAGAGAGGTCACTTCTCTCTATATATGTTCATGACGATCTTGTGTAATTAATGGTTCCTTCATTTGCTTACTACCTAGCGTCGAGTTCTCTCTATATGTAGTAGCTAGCGTCGACCAAGCACGGAGAAAGAGAGGCCACTTCTCTATATATATGTTCATGACGATCTTGTGTAATTAATGGTTCCTTCATTTGCTTACTAGCTAGCGTCGAGTTCTCTCTATATGTAGTAGCTAGCGTCGGCCAAGCACGGAGAAAGAGAGGTCACTTCTCTCTACATGTAGTAGCTAGCTAACACAATATGAAACCCTAAACCCTCCAAAACCCCAAAAAAAACCCTTTCAAAAAAATAACCAAGCGCCTGGGAGCTGCTGACACGTGGCTGGCTTTTAGTCCCGGTTGGTGTTACCAACCGGGACTAAAGGTCCTCCTGCCTGGGCGCCCCACAGCAGCCATGTGGAGCTCCTTTAGTCCCGGTTTGTAAGCCAACCGGGACTAAAAGTGAGGGGCTTTAGTCCCGATCGTTTTATCCCGGTTGCAGAACCGGGACTAAAAGCCCTCTGGAACCGGGACAAGTGCCATGTTTTCTACTAGTGATACAGTAAAAAATGTGAGCACTCTACAGAAAACTAGCGGACACGCACACGCAGTCACTTGTGAAGTTTTGATCGAGTCTCTTCCAGGATATATAGCATGTGGTGGCGTTGACGTGGCCTGGTCATCACGGCAACATGCCTGATCCAACGTGGAGGCACGTCATTCATAGTCAGCCTGATTTTAATTGACGCCGGCCAGGCCCCGCAACCTATCACGCAGGAAAGGCGAAGGCCAAGTCAGCACCGCCGACATCATCTTCTTCTTCCTCCTCTACTTTGCACCGGCAAGGTTATAAGAGCATCTCCAGCCATGGGCGCCCCCCAGGCCGTTTTTCGACGTCAAATAGCGCCGCTTTGGGGGGGGGGGGGGCGGTTCTCAGCCGTGGAGGGCACCGAGGTGGTGCCGGCAGAGGGCGATTCTGGTGCTGGCTCGCCGACAGAGCAGGCCCGCGCGCCCTTTTCCTTCCGCCGGAGCCCCCAATCGTCCCCCAGTGTGCTGGGTTCAGCCTGGGAATGCCGGATGTGTTTTCGGCCAAAACCGGTGGAAATCGGGTCCCTGGGGGTGCGACGGGGAGAAAATATGTCCGTCGACCAAAAAAAAGTGGTCCTGGGGGGCACTCGGGAGGGAGGCTAGAGATGCTCTAAGAAGGGAGGCAGAGTCTCCTCTCCTCTCATCACTGCAACACAGCTGCTGAGTCCACAGCAGAGCAAAGCATCACAAATCATCCATACATAGCATGCAAACAAGTCTAGTACAACAACGCCAACCACGCACCGCACAACAGCTCATCCTCCATGGTCGAGTGCCCCGCCATCCTTCGTATTCTGAAAAATGACATAACGTATGAAATTAAGGTAAATGGCATTTGACCGAACACCTGTCGGGCATGGTGGCCGCCATGGAGGTCGTCGACAGGGGGTGGAGTGTACCTGGGTACAAACGGCTCCAGGGTGGACAGCGCCGTCGTAAAAGGCGAGCGGGTGCGTCGGTCCTTGTTGTGGGACGTTCGGCAATGCCTCTCTGACGGCCGAGTGAATTGCAAAAAACCACCACATTTCAAGTTTAGTTTTGGAATTGCCACCACATTCCTGGTGTGCTCCAAAAATCTACTGATTTTCTGGCTAATTCTCTCAATAAACACTAACGATTGAGTTGGATCGAATCAATCCAATTTATGACATACCACGCCCACTGGTCAGTGCCATGTGGCACTAAATGATCAACACTATTTGTTGACCGTTAAGTTGAACAGAGGGCCCACCCGTCAGCATCGTCTTCTCTCTCAAACCGTCTTCTCCTCCTTGGGGGCATTCCAACGAACACCTTGCCTGCATGGGTAGAGATGGACGAGAGGGCGCGGAGGTGACGGGGTCGGTGCCGGCAACAGCATGAGGCGAGGCGGCCGGGGGCGCGGTCTTCCCAGGCTAGAGAAGGCCGACGTAACGGCTTCATGACGCGGTGGCGCGAGGCGGCCATGGCGGGGCAAGCGGGCGTAGGAGGTGGGATGGAGGAGGAGGGTGAGTGGAGTGGGAGAAGGGTGGAAAGACCGGTGGCGCTCTGCTCGTCGGGAGGCGGCCGATACGAGAGAAGCCGAGGAGGAGGCACTCCGTTGAGAGAAAGATAGGACAAGAGGAAGTCGTGGATGGGACCCTGACACGGGCAGCTCAGACCCTCGCTTTCCCATACGTGTCGTGTCCCACATCGTCATCCGACCGGCGGCGTGAACCGAGCTTGCCATGGATGTACTGCTCGTGCGCGCGTGCTACTTCATGGCTGCTAGCTTGATGCGTGTTGTTGCTGCTTGTCACTGCTACTGGCTGGTTGCCGCTGCTGCTTGTGTGCATAGGCCAGTGAGCTTGTACAGGCGGCGCGGAGTGCAGGCTAGCAAGCCACCTCTCTGCAATCTCCCTCGCATCCAAGCTGTTCGAGTGAATGTCCCAAAGAAAAGAAGAAGGTTTGAGAAAGATGTGTGCTGACAGGTGGTTCTCATGTCCAACTTAACGGTCAACACCGTTTATGTTGACTTTTACTGCCACATGGCACTGATCAATGGGCCCGATACACTAGTAGAAAACAGGGCTTTGGTCCAGGCCGGGTAAGCCCATTAATCCCGGTTCACTCACGAACCGGGACCCACGGGGGCATCGGTCCCGATTCGTGAGGCCAAGGGGCTGGCTGGGCCTCATGGGCCGTTGGTCTCGGTTCGTCTGGCCCCATTGGTCCCGGTTCCAGACACGAACCGGGACCAATGGGCCTTGCTCCTGGCCCACAATCATTGATTCCGGTTGGTGGCTGGAACCGGGATCAAATGGGGTCCTTTAGTCCCGGTTCTAGCCACAAACCGGGACCAAAGAGATGCCTATATATACCCCGCGAGCAGAGCAGTGGAGTGCTCTGTTTTTTTGGCCGGCCGTGGGAGAGCTTTGTGGTGCTCTAGCTTACCTCCTATGCACATGAGGTGTTCGATGAATTGCCCGAGCCACACTTAAGCTTTCTCCTCTCGAAGCTCCTTGTCCAAGCTCCATTTTTCTCAAGATTTGTCTAGGTTTGGCGGTTCGTCCTGTCCCGTCCCCGTCCTCACCGCCGTCGATCGCCCGCGCCGATCTCGTCGCCGGCACCACCGTGGTGAGCCTCTTGTTCTTATCTTCTTTCTAAAAGAAAAAAGTTCTTACTTGTATGATTTAGATAGATACTTGTGTAATTTTCTTACTATTATTATTGTTTGTTATTATATAGTGCGATGGTTTTGGTATCCGCCTCCGTCGGCCCTCGTCATGTCTATGATTCGGATGTGGTATATATATTATCTTTTATAACTATTAGTTTCATTTAGTGTTTATGACAATTATGCCGACCAACATGACATAGATTTTTTTATCTAGGAGGTATGTGAACCGGAAATTCCAACCGACCCTATTGTCG
This sequence comes from Thinopyrum elongatum, assembly GCA_011799875.1. Taxonomy (NCBI): domain Eukaryota; kingdom Viridiplantae; phylum Streptophyta; class Magnoliopsida; order Poales; family Poaceae; genus Thinopyrum; species Thinopyrum elongatum. Next base: position 668,562,673 of record CM022299.1, on the reverse strand, counting down.
AGAGGTTAAATTTAGTTGAAGAAGAAAACAATTACTTGAAGGAAAAATTGAAAAAAATTGAGGAGGAGAAGATGATATTGGAGTTGCATATTGCGGATGTGGTCGATGATCACAAGATCAAGATGGATGCAATGCGGTTGAAGATTAGAAAGTATAGAAAATATGCCATTCATACTGAGGCTTGGTATCATTATGCCGTTGGATCAATTGTTACCTTAGTTGCGATTATGATCGCATTTGTTGTTGCATTAAAATGTTTTAGATAGTTTCAATGTATGGTTTAATTAGATGCTCTGAAGAGCTATATGTTGTTCAATGAGAACTATGTATGTACTTTGGTTTTAATGTGATGATGAACTTCTATTAATTAATTTGGTCACTTCTGTATTCATGATGTTCTGTAATGGTTTTTGACACACTTAATTATATATATAATGCACGCAGATGAACCGGCAATGGATGTACGGTGACAGACGCACCTCCGAGTACATTAAGGGCGTGCATAATTTTCTCGAAGTGGCTGAGGCAAACAAGCAGAATAGTTTTATGTGTTGTCCATGCCCTATATGTGGGAATACGAAGTCTTACTCTGACTCGAAAACCCTTCACACCCACCTGCTTTATAAGGGTTTCATGCCACACTATAATGTTTGGACCAAGCACGGAGAAAGAGGGGTTATGATGGAAGACAGCGAAGAAGAAGAGGATGATGACAACTATGTGTCCCCTGAATACGGTGATGCTGCAACGGGGGAAGCTGAAGATCAAGAGGAACCAGACGATGTGCCCGATGATGATCTTCGCCGGGTCATTGTTGATGCAAAGAGACAATGCGAAAGTGAAAAGGAGAAATTGAAGTTCGATCGCATGTTAGAGGATCACAAAAAAGGGTTGTACCCCAATTGCGAAGATGGCAATACAAAGCTCGGTACCACAATGGAATTGCTGCAGTGGAAGGCAGAGAATGGTGTACCTAACAAAGGATTTGAGAAGCTACTGAAAATATTGAAGAAGAAGCTTCCAAAGGATAACGAATTGCCCGACAGTACGTACGCAGCAAAGAAGGTTGTATGCCCTCTAGGATTGGAGGTGCAGAAGATACATGCATGCCCTAATGACTGCATCCTCTACCGCGGTGCGTACGAGGATTTGAACGCATGCCCGGTATGCGGTGCATTGCAGTATAAGATCAGACGAGATGACCCTGGTGATGTTGCCGGCGAGCGCCCCAGGAAGAGGGTTCCTGCCAAGGTGATGTGGTATGCTCCTATAATACCACGGTTGAAACGTCTGTTCAGAAACAAAGAGCATGCCAATTTGATGCGATGGCACAAAAAGGACCGTAAGAAATACGGGAAGTTGAGAGCACCCGCTGAGGGGCCGCAGTGGAGAAAAATCGAGAGAAAGTACAGGGAGGACTTTGCAGGTGATGCAAGGAACGTATGGTTTGGTTTAAGCGCGGATGGCATTAATCCTTTTGGGGAGCAGAGCAGCAATCACAACACCTGGCCCGTGACTCTATGTATCTATAACCTTCCTCCTTGGCTGTGCATGAAGCGGAAGTTCATTATGATGCCAGTTCTCATCCAGGGCCCTAAGAAATCCGGCAACGACATTGATGTGTACCTAAGGCCATTAGTTGAAGAACTTTTACAGCTGTGGAATGGAAACGGTGTACGTGTGTGGGATGAGCACAAACAGCAGGAATTTGACCTGCATGTGTTGCTGTTTGTAACCATCAATGATTGGCCTGCTCTCAGTAACCTTTCAGGACAGACAAACAAGGGATACCACGCATGCACGCACTGTTTAGATGACAACGAAAGTATATACCTGGACAAATGCAGGAAGAATATGTACATGGGGCATCGTCGATTTCTTCCGACCAACCATCAATGTCGAAAGAAAGGCAAGCATTTCAAAGGTGAGGCAGATCACCGGAAGAAGCCCGCCATCCGTACCGGTGATCACATACTTGCTATGGTCAATGATTTTCATGTAATCTTTGAAAAGGGTCCCGGCGGACTATCTGTTCCGAATGACGTTGAGGGACGCGCACCCATGTGGAAGAAGAAATCTATATTTTGGGACCTACCCTACTGGAAAGACCTAGAGGTCCGCTCTTCAATCGACGTGATGCACGTGACGAAGAATCTTTGCGTGAACCTGCTAGGCTTCTTGGGCATGTATGGGAAGACAAAAGATACACCGGAGGCACGGGAGGACCAGCAACGTGTGCACGAAAAAGACGGCATGCCTCCAAAGCAGTATGAAGGTCTTGCCAGCTACGCTCTTACCAAAGAAGAGAAGGAAATCTTCTTTGAATGCTTGCTCAGTATGAAGGTCCCGTCTGGCTTCTCGTCGAATATAAAGGGAATAATAAATATGCCAGAGAAAAAAGTTTCAGAACCTAAAGTCTCAAGACTGCCACGTGATTATGACGCAACTGCTTCCGGTTTTATTGAGGGGGCTTCTACCGGAAAACATTCGATTAGCCATTGTGAAGCTATGTGCATTCCTCAATGCAATCTCTCAGAAGGTGATCGATCCAGAAATCCTACCAAGGTTAAGGAGTGATGTAGCGTAATGTCTTGTCAGTTTTGAACTGGTGTTCCCACCATCCTTCTTCAATATCATGACGCACATCCTAGTTCATCTAGTCGACAAGATTGTCGTTCTGGGCCCTGTATTTCTACACAATATGTTCCCCTTTGAGAGGTTCATGGGAGTCCTAAAGAAATATGTTCGTAACCGTGCTAGGCCAGAAGGAAGCATCTCCATGGGCCATCAAACAGAGGATGTCATTGGGTTTTGTGTTGACTTTATTCCTGACCTTAAGAAGATTGGTCTCCCTCAATCGCGGTATGAGGGGAGACTGACTGGAAAAGGCACGCTAGGAGGGGACTCAATAATATGTAGGGACGGGCATTCTTGGTCTCAAGCACACTACACAGTTCTACAGAACTCTACCTTGGTGACCCCGTATGTCGATGAACACAAGAACATTCTGCGCTCCAAACACCCGGAGCAGTGTGACGACTGGATTACATGTGAACACATCAGGACTTTCGGCAGTTGGTTGCAAACACGTCTCAGGGGTGACAACACTGTTTCTAATGAGTTGTACTCGTTGGCCAGGGGACCATCTTCGACTATATTGACTTACAAAGGGTACGAGATAAATGGGAATACATTTTACACGATCGCCCAAGATCAAAAGAGCACCAACCAAAACAGCGGTGTCCGCTTTGATGCAGCAACCAAGAGGGGAAAGGACACATATTATGGTTACATAGTGGACATATGGGAACTTGACTATGGACATGATTTTAAGGTCCCTTTGTTTCAGTGCAAATGGGTCAATCTGTCAGGAGGCGGGGTACAGGTAGACCCATAGTACGGAATGACAACAGTGGACCTGAACAATCTTAGGTACACGAACGAACCATTCGTCCTAGCCAATGATGTGGCGCAGGTTTTCTATGTGAAGGACATGTCTTCCAAACCGAGAAAAAGAAAAGATAAGGAAGCGAATACATCATACGATGAGCCAAAGCGCAACATAGTTCTTTCAGGAAAAAGAGACATCGTGGGATTGGAGGGCAAGACAGACATGTCTGAAGATTATGAAAAGTTTCATGAAATTCCTCCCTTCAAAGTCAAGGCTGACCCAAGCACCCTGTTAAACGATGAAGATTATTCATGGTTACGGCGCAATAAGCAAAGGACACAAGTGAAGAAAAAGTGAAGACTTCCTCTCCACAACTATTATGATAATGCCTTTGATCTAGAATATCACTGCAGTTACATGTGAAGAAATGAAATGCCTTTTGTAACAGATGACTTTCCGTCCGAAACCTTGATACTTCGAAAGAGATTGTCCGTTTTGTGCACGAAGTGCATCCAGTTTTTGCCGTAACCCTCTCAACTTTTTAGCACATGCTATGTGGGTGAAATGATGATACCATGCCAACTTTCAACCTTTTCAGAATTCATTTGTAGTGCTTTTCAATTTCAGGGTCATTTAGCTCAAAAAAAATCAGTACATGCATGAAAAATACCAAATGAAGTCAGAAAGGGTTGAAAATTGATGATGTGGCTTTGAATGGTGCATTTTGAACACACAAAAAGTCTGGAGTTCAAATAAGTTCAAAAAAATGAAATCCCTTTGTAACAGATGAGTTTTCGTCCGAAACCCTGATACTTCGAAAGAGATTGTCCATTTTGTACACGAAGTGCATCCAGTTTTTGCTGTAACCCTCTCAACTTTTTAGCACATGCTATGTGGGTGAAATGATGATACCATGCCAACTTTCAACCTTTTCAGAGTTCATTTGTAGTGCTTGTCAATTTCAGGGTCATTTAGCTAAAAAACATCAGTAAATACATGAAAAATACCAAATGAAGTCAGAAAGGGTTGAAAATTGATGATGTGGCTTTGAATGGTGCATTTAGAACACACAAAAATTCTGGAGTTCAAATAAGTTCAAAAAAAATGAAATCCCTTTGTAACAGATAAGTTTTCGTCCGAAACCCTGATACTTCGAAAGAGATTGTCCATTTTGTACACGAAGTGCATCCAGTTTTTGCCGTAACCCTCTCAACTTTTTAGCACATGCTATGTGGGTGAAATGATGATACCATGCCAACTTTCAACCTTTTCAGAGTTCAATTGTAGTGCTTTTCAATTTCAGGGTCATTTAGCTCAAAAAAATTAGTAAATGCATGAAAAATACCAAATGAAGTCAGAAAGGATTGAAAATTGATGATGTGGCTTTGAATGGTGCATTTTGAACACACAAAAAGTCTGGAGTTCAAATAAGTTCAAAAAAATGAAATCCCTTTGTAACAGATGAGTTTTATAAAACTCTAATAGCAAAAGGAATCAACTAAAAAGATTTTATAAACCTCTAGTATTTTTGAAACTAAATTTTTATAGAATTTATGCAATTTAAATTATCAAAATATTTTTTGTTCAAAACATTAATAGCAAAAAGAATTTTCATAAAGAATTTTTTTGTTAGAAACTTTAATAGCAAACTAAAATAACAAAATATGTTTTTGATTAAAACACACATTTAAAATAACCTAAAAATTACCTAAAGCAAAATGAATCACTCGAAAACTCTAAAAAAATTAAGTAAAGCATAAAACAAAAAAAAGTACAGAAAAAAAATTAAAAAAATGCCGCCTACAGGGCCACCACAACCTGCATATGACTAGAAACCCAACTAGCATGTTGGGCCAGGATGAAGGCCCGCGGCGGGCCCAGTAGGCCCACAGGCATAGCAGTGTTATATTAGGCCCGTAGGCCTGCAGTTCAGAGGAGTTCGAGTTGGAAGAGGCAGCGGAGCTTATAAACAGGTGCGGGGCGCTCCCAACTAGCGAGGTGGGACTAAACTCCCACCACCACGCCGCTGTGCAAGGCTATTGGTCTCGGTTGGTGGCACGAACCGGGACCAATGCCGCCCTTTGGTCCCGGTTGGTGGCACCAACCGGGACCAATGCACACCTATAGTCCCGGTTGGTGCCACAAACCGGGACCAAAGGTCTCTGTTTCCCGCCCTTTGGGCTGCTGAAAACTGACCTTTGGTCCTGGTTGGTGGCACCAACCGGGACTAAAGGGGTGCATTGGTCCCGGTTGGTGGCACGAACCGGGACCAATGCTTCATCTATATAAGCAGCACTTGTGAAAATTTCCATTCAGTTCTTCGATCTCTCCGACGCCGCCGCCAGGCTGCCCCTGCCCCGCCGTCGCCGTCGCTGCCCCCGACGCCGTCGTCGCCCCTGCCCCATTGTTGGCGTCGCCGTCGCCGCGCCCCTGCCCCGAGCCCTTGTCGCCATGCCCCTGCCCCCGGCGCCGTCGCTGCGCCCCTGCCCTGAGCCATCGCCGACGGGCCCGACGCCGTCGCTGCGCCCCTTCCCCCGACGCCGTCACCGCGCCCCTGCCCAGAGCCCTCGCCGACGGTCCGCGCCGCCCCGCGCTATGGTCCGGCCGGCCCCCTTTTCCTCCCTGTCCTCCTCCCCTAGCTTGCTTGTTCATATACATTTTATTTTCATATGATTGTTAGATGATGTTGATGATAGATATGGTGATGTTGATGATAGATGATGTATGCTTTTTTTGTTCATATAATTTTTTTTGTTCATATGATGATTTTTTTTACATTTTTAGAAAAATGTATGTATGTATGTTCTCTGTATATGTTCATATATGCAAAAGTTACATTTTTAGAAAAGTTTTATCTATGTATGTTCTCTGTATATGTTCATATGTGCATTTTTAGAAAAAAATCGTCGGAATGGGTTGTGGGTACTGTCAAATAGATGGAGTAATTTTTGTGGGTGCAAAAGATTTGGGGAGAATAGATGGAGTAATTTGCACAGTTAGAGATATTCATGATCAAAGTCATTTTTTAGAGAAATTTGCATAGGTCATTAATCAAAGATAGAGATATTTGCATATATAGGTTATTATCAAAGTTGACCAAAGACATTTTTTAGGGAAATTTGCATAGAGATTTTTTTTAGAGAAATGGTGGAGTTCACAACAATAAAGTGAGGCCGAGAACCAAATAACATATGCATGCATACATATATAATAGAAAACTCCTACATGACTCGAGTAAGAAGAGAATCTTTTTTTTAGGGTTTTTAGATAGAGAAACAAATGTTAAAATTTGCATATGATGAGTGGTTACTTCATCATGATGATCTTGATAAAATAAATTGAAGAAAGTTTGAATGTATTAAAAGTTTGTCATATTAAAAGTTTGCAATAATTTTGATCATATGTCAAAGTTTGAATTTTGACATATGCAACATTTGATCATACATCAAAGTTTGATCATATGTCAAAGTTTGAATTTTGACATATGCAACATTTGATCATATATCAAAGTTTGATCATATGTCAAAGTTTGAATTTTGACATATGCAAAATAGATTTATCAAGAATGCCCCCATTATGGATGTGCACAAGTTGATCCAATTTTTTTCTGATCTCATCTATATATATATTCTTCTATATGTCACGTTGTCTGTCAAAGTATTGAAGAAATCCATGGCTTCATCATTAGCCGGAAGTAACAGGCGTATGATGCTACGAAGCTCTTCAAAGTTGTTTTGGAACAGAGTTCCGGATAGAATAATTCGCTTTTTGGTACGAATTTCAGCAAAGGCCTTCCAAATAGCGATATTCGGAAGGCTCTTGCTGAACTTCGTACCAAAAAACTAATTATCCTATCCGGGACTCCGTTCCAAAACAATTTTGGAGAGCTTCGTACCATTATGCACCTTTTACTTCCGGCTAATGATGAAGCCATGGTTTTCTTGAATCCTTTGACACTGACAACGTGACATATAGAAGGGTAGATGAGATCAGGAAAAATATGGACCATTTTCTGCACATCCAGAATGGCGCCATTTTGTTAAATCCCTTGTTTGACATTCATGAGAGAGGCGGTCCGGACGTCGGACATTCATGAGAGAACTCCGGTAACTCTTCAACATGAGGGGGGAAGCAATTCAGATACGGTCCATCTCTCAAGCCTCTGGAAAAGTTACCATATGAGAGGACCGACGAGGAAACCGCGAAAATCAGTGCTGCCGAAGTGCATGAACATTTTGCACGGAAACCTCCACCTCCGAAGGAGACGATAGATCCAGTGAAACTGAAGCGCACTATCGATGCCCTGAAGCGACCACCACCGTCTCCGCCGTAATCCAACTATGAGCGCATTATTGAAAGGACATATAAGGAAGCGGAGCGGTCGGAAAGTACTTGCAGTCATGCAAGGTTAGCAGAACGAAGAAGTGGGAAAAAATTCCCCAGCTCGGCGAACAGGCGAACCAATCGTGCCCCCCGCTCAAGGTGTCTAGCGATATCGTCGCTAATCAGCCGGGGATGGTGCCCGGTACCAATCCTACTGATTACCTGAGCGATGATGTAGATTTGAAATAATGGAGGTGGAAGAATTCAGATACCAGTACGGGCAGCCTCTCGTCAAACCTGATCATCCTCCTCTAACAACGATGATGCGAAGATTCCATGAATGGTACATGAAAACCTGCAGCGAGTCTGGGAAGGATATTTTGATGCTGAGAATTAAAGAGGAGCACAACCTCGTTGGAATGGATCAGTTGTCTGTTGAATTTGACGAGTTATTCCAATTATACAATCAAAAGGCCCTCGACAAAACACTCGTGACTTGCTACTGTCTGTAAGTACTACTTCTGTAATTAAGTCTCTATATATAGCTCAGCTCTTTCATTGCATGTATATATAATTATCCTCACTATATTATGTAGATTGAAGATCGTCGAATGCAGAAAAGCACAAATCTATGACGTTGGATTCATTAACCCAAATATCATACATGAATGGACGGTTCAAAAGAATGCCACAGAAACCGAGGACAACTTGCTATAATCGTTGCTTAAAAATCAAAACAAAGAGAAAATACTCTTTCCTTACAACTTCAAGTGAGTGCTACTGTCTTGTGCATATTCGGTTTCCCTTATTACTCGAGGTTATAGTAAAGTAATTGATGAGTTATGCATGCGTGCGCAGGTTCCACTTTATTCTGCTAGAGATTAAGCTTGAGCGGGGAGTAGTAACCGTCTTAGACTCGAGACGAAAAGATCCCCAGGAGTATGCGGACATGACTGAAATGCTCCAGAATTAAGTTCAATCGATCATTATCGCACCATATCGGCAACTTTGTTCATTTCCTAATATCAAGTAATTATTTTCTTTGTCTGGCAGGGTTTGGAAAGAGTTCACCGGAATTGTTCCGGCACTGCCGAGGGAGCTGCGATTTACACACCCAAAAGTAAGTACTACTAGCTAGTTCCGCGCATCTCCCATTGATTCTAATTTCATCAATACCATTTATAATGCTTGATTATCAGTTTGATTGAACTCTATTTCTCGTAAAGTGCTTGTGGCAGGAAGCCGGGAATGATTTTTGTGGATACTACGTTTGCGAGTTCATCTACAACGCGACGACTTCTAAGCGGGGCTACTCTGAAAAACAATATGAAGTGCGTAAGCAATAATATTCATAATTTTATTTTATTACCATCATTTGTGTTGAGTTTCATTCATATATATGTATTGACCCCCTTCTTCAAATTAGTTGTGGCAGATGCGGGATGAACTCTTACCACATGATCGCATACGAGCAATTCAAGAGGAATTGGCGGGATTCTTTCTTGACCACGTCATAAATAAAGCCGGAGAATACCATGTGGAATTTGACATTAGATGTTAGGGATTGTACGTAAGAGATCTTATATTGTATATATGTAGCTAGTAGCGTCGGATAGATATACGAAAACTTGTTGTTCGACCAATCTCTCGGAGAAAGAGAGGTCGATCACTTCTCTCTGTATATGTTCATGACGATCTTGTGTACTTAATGGTTTCTTCATTTGCTTACTAGCTAGCGTGTCGAGTTCTCTCTATATGTATAGTAGCTAGCGTCGACCAAGCACGGAGAAAGAAAGGACACTTCTCTCTATTAGCTAGCTAACACAATATGAAACCCCTAAATTAACCCTCCAAAACCCCCTAAACACCCCCCCCCCCCCTAAACCCCCCCCCCCCCCTTTCAAAAAAAAAACAAAAACACCAGCTCCTGCCAAATGCTGACGCGTGGAGGCCTTTTGGTCCCGGTTGGTGTTACCAACCGGGACTAAAGGTCCTCTTGCCTGGGCTCCCCACAGCGGCCACGTGGAGCCCCTTCTGTCCCGGTTAGTAAGCGGACCGGGACTAAATGTTTTGGGCTTTAGTCCCGACCCTTTAGTCCCGGTTCCAGAACCGAGGCTAATGGGCCTCTGGAACCGGGACAAATGGGCCGTTTTCCACTAGTGATATATAAGAAATTGGATTATTTCACTCCAAATCGACCATCAATGTTTATTGAGGAAATAAGCAAGAAAACCGGTAGATTTTTGGGGCGGCCAAGAAATGTGGTGGCAGTTCCAAAACTAGACTTGAAATGTGGTGTTTTTTTTGCAATTCACTCCTACGGATGGAGAGGTACAACGGAGGTAGAGGGTGCGGTTGCAAAGCAAGGGGGGAAGGGGCGGAGAGGAAAGAAATGAGACCGGGAGGGTGGATTTATTGGGCCTCGGGTGTCAGAGTCCTAGGTGACTGCTGTCCGAACCTCCGCAACCCTCCTCAATTCGTGAACTAGGTATTTTCTCAAGTATGCACATGGACTGTGCACATTACAATCAAATGAAGGGATGATAACCAGTGTATGTATGTATGTACTCCCTTCGTAACGAAATATAAAAGCATTTAAATTAGTAAAGTAGTGATCTAAATGCTCTTATATTTCTTTTACAGAGAGTATTACTTGTTGTCAAAGGAAACGACATGCCACGATGGAGATACATCAGCGATGCTGCGTGTCGTGCAGCAGCAGACACACACAAAAAAATCTCTACCAGTACAGAGGTGCGATTGTGCGTGTGACGAGTCTCGGTGTCTTCTTGGTTAGCTAGATCACGCGTTAGTTTTTTTCGCGGAAAAACATTCAATATATTCATCTTTAATTATGGCAGTACAACGAACATCAGAAATAATAAAAATTACATTTAAATCCGTAGACCACCTAGCGACGACTACAAGCACTGAAGCGAGTCAAAGGCGCGCCGCCGTCATGCCCCTCCCTCACCGGAGCTGGGCAAAACTTGTTGTAGTAGACAGTCGGAAGTCGTCGTGCTAAGGCCCCATAGGACCAGCGCACCAGAACAGCAACCGCCGCCGATGAAGAGTAGCGTAGATCGGAAGTATCTAACCTGAAAACACACGAATGTAGCCGAACGACGAACAGATCTGAGCAAATCCACCAAGGACAGATCCGCCGGAGACACACATCCACACGCCCACCGACGATGCTAAACACACCACCGGAACGGGGGCTATGCGGGGAGAACCTTATTTCATCTTCAGGGAGCCGCCACCGTCTCGCCTTTCGGAGTTGGACACAAACCCTAACAAATCTTGAAGACACATCTAAAAAAGAAGCCCTCCCACCGGCAAGGGCCGGGATCCGCCGCGCTCCCATGACCCTAAGCCACTGGAGACGAGGCGGGCCAGCGACGGCGCTGGTGGGAGGCAGAGGAACCCTAAATAGGGAGAAGGGGGCTGCCTGAGTCACGTATGTGATAAAGAGCTCCAGATCAGGCATTAGTTAATTCTCAAAGTTGAATCGATTGCATCCAGCCGTCGACGTATTGCGCTGCTGTCTGGTGGCTTCAGTATATGACATATGAGACAAAGACAAGCACTTTCAAATTCAGTTAATTTGCCTCCAAGTGGAACAGTTAGACTTGGACGGGCAGACAGACACATGCACGGTTGAGCAGCAGGCTTCACCCCAGGGAGGGAGGTAGGCTGGTAGGGCGAGATCTATTGGCGAACCGAATATCCGATGTTTTAATAATTTACTTATATGTGGCATATGCGAAGGAATATGTCATCTGATTCGGTTGGTACGACTGCATATTATTTATATGAATCGGTCAAAGTGGGAGTGAGCTAGTGGTGGATGCTAAATTGGTAAGCATCCCAAGGAAGGTTCCGCAAAAGAAAAATCCTAAAAAAAGAAGGCATCCCAAGGAAGGAACGAACCAGGAGGCAGGGAAAAGAAAGAAAGAAAGAAATGTTGGGAGACATCATTAAGGATGACGTCATGAAAGCCATCACTCTCTTCGGCAATCTCCGAACCGTCAATCTACAATGGCTCAACTTCACGAATGTAGTTCTCCTCCCGAAGAAGGAGGGAGCCAAAAGCATTACGGACTACCGTCCTATCAGTCTCATCCATGCGGTGGCCAAGATCATAGCGAATGTTCTGGCCATCAGACTCGCCAGTCATATGCACACCTTTGTGTCCCATGCCCGGAGTGCCTTCATCAAGATAACGAGCATCCACGACAACTTCATGTATGTTAGGAATTTTGTGCCCCGACTTCACAAGTGCAAGACGCCTACGCTTCTTTTTAAGCTGGACATACGCAAGGCTTTTGACTCGGTGAGGTGGGAGTACCTGTTGGACCTCTTGCAAAAACGGGGATTAACAAGTATCTTTTGAGACTGGGTCGCTGCCCTACTTTGCTCATCCTCCTCGCGCATCCTGCTAAATGGGGTTGCTGGCGAACCCATCACCCATGGTTGTGGCCTGCGGCAGGGTGACCCTTTGTCTCCGCTTCTCTTCATACTCGCGATTCACCCGCTCCAGAAATTGCTGGACGGTTACACAAAATCCATGGCCGGGGCGCGGCCCTACGCACCTCCCACTACGCAAATGATGTTGTGGCCTTCTTGGCCCCATCAAAAGCGATGTCGACAATCTCCCCAACATCTTGCGTCTTTTTGGGAACGTCGCTGGGCTATGCACAAATTTCCTCAAAAATTCGGTCGTCCCAATTCGGTGTGGGGACATCAGTTTGCCGCATGTCACCCAAAGCTTACCGGCTGTGAGAGCTTCTTTCCCCATCAAATACTTGGACCTCCCTCTCTCAGTGTGGCAGCTCAAAACTGTTGACTTTCAGTTCCTTCAGGATAAGGTGGCGGCCGAATTGGTTGGTTGGGACGGTCAAAATATTACCGCTATTGGGAGAGCGGCCTTGGTCAAGTCAGTTATGTCCTCCCTGGCGGTCTACTTCATCACCCCGCTCATTGTGCCTACGAGCACCCTCTGGCAACTCATTAAGCTTCAGAGGGCCTTCCTATGGGCTGGTACGGACAAGATAACCGAAGCCAAGTGCAAGGTCAATTGGGATATTGTGTGCAGGCCATTTGAGCTTGGGGGTCTAGGTGTGCTCAACACGGAAAAATTTGCAAGGGCCCTTAGGCTGCGATGGCCTTGGTTTGAGTGGAAGGAGCCGTCCAAGATGTGGGTCGGTTTGGGGAACCCGTGTGACAACAAGGACTATGATCTCTTCTACGCCTTCACGACCATCACTGTCGGCAATGGTGCCCGCATGCCTTTTTGGGATGCTCCTTGGGTGCAAGGTAGAAAGCCCAAAGACATTGCTCTGCTCATCTATGATGCAACCGTAAGAAAGAATTGGAAAATCAGAGAGGCACTTTTGGACAATGCTTGGATATCCAAAATAAAATTGTCCAACAATTTCTCGATTGCTCACTTCCGTCATTTCCTCCAACTTTGGGCTAGCATTCGAGGCTTCCAGCTGCAACATGACATGGAGGACGAAATTGTGTGGAAACACACTAACAGTGGGCTCCACTTCGCAGTTTCCGCCTACAAGGCACAGTTCCATGGTATGCTCCACTCGCCATTGGAACAAGTGATATGGAAAGTTTGGGCGCCTCCCAAAGTGAAGTTCTTCGCTTGGTTGGCCGCCCAAAATAGAGTGTGGATTGCGGACAGATTGGCCAAACGAGGATGGCCAAACTGTGACCTTTGTCCCCTCTGTAGGCACGAGCAGGAAACGGCCGATCACCTTATTTTCAGATGTCAGTTTTCCATTCGGCTTTGGGGCATGATCAAGGAATGGCTGCAACACAAAAGCATCATTTTGAATCCGCCGAAGAGTGGTGGATCGCGCTCTCCGACTTCTCCGTCCCCAACAGGAAGGCGTTGGCCTCCCTTGCCTTGCTCACCTCTTGGGTCCTCTGTAACGAGCGTAATGCACGGGTCTTCCGGCACAAAAGTGCACCGCCATTTGTAATTCTAGCCCTCATCAAAGGGGAGGTGGCACTTTGAGTTGCCGCCGGGGCTACAAGTTGCGTTCAATCATGCTGGGAGAGTAATCCCTTTGTATGGCGGTGGAGTGTGTTGTAGCCCTAATAAACTCTATTCTTCTCTCTTAATTAATATACGAGGCGGTTTCAATAAAAATAAAAGAAGAGAAAGGAAAAAAGAAGGGCAGATGATACCATAACCATTTGCAGGACGAATATCCTCAACTGCATTGCTAATAATCGTAGCTGTGCTACCTGGAAGACCATTAGCAGTGCTGCTGCGTGTTTACCGGCAGGGCAAGCAAGCCGTTTTCTTACTGGGACTGAATTTTCTTCTTTCTTCTTTTTTGGCTTGAGCAGCTATCGGTGGCCTTCTTCAAAGTATCACGAGGAGCACGCGCGCGCCTGATTGCAAAGTGTCGACAGACCAGACACGCAGGGAGGGCTCTCTCAACGGAGACAGCTACTACGATTCAGCAGTACGAGGAATCATATACACCTAGCTACTAGGCATCACTTCAGTGTCATTAAAGGATGTAAACTGCTAAAAACAAACTTACCACCAAAGGTTTCGTGGTGTAGTTGGTTATCACGTCAGTCTAACACACTGAAGGTCTCCGGTTCGAACCCGGGCGAAGCCATCCAATTTTTTGTTTTTTTTTTTGCATTTTTCCATTGCGTAAAAAAAAATGGCCCATACAGGTCTCGAACCTGTGACCTTCGCGTTATTAGCACGACGCTCTAACCAGCTGAGCTAATAGGCCCCTTGTTGACTGTTCTATCTTTCATTCTAGACATTTCAGCATGTAGAATAAAACCTGTATATTATTGTCCCTTAACGACGTGAAGAAAACAATATATAAGAAGATCACGGGAGCCTCTTTTGGTCCTTATATATGCTGATCTTATGATTCCTCATACTGCTGGATCGCATATTTGCATTTCAAATACAGGTGGTTGCAATTTATCTTGTTTTTCACGAGCCGACCGGGTCGGGTGGGAAAACAAACATTGGTTCACCGTGCAGTCCCCCGCAAAAAAAAAACATGCAGAAGCAGTCTCCACTAGCGCCAGTGGCTTGTGTGGTGCATGTTTACCGGCTGGGCAAAAGCAAGACAAATGAAAGGTTTATTTTGGATGGATTTGCTGAAGCGGCCGGTGGCGTGCGTGCGCCTAAGCAGAGACGGTTTCAGATGGATGGATATTCGGTCTGGCGCCGACGGGATAACCATGTACAATCAGTGGCGGCTCCAGAAATTGGCAACCGGGTATTCATGTGTATTCATTTTGCCAAAATCATTGTTATTTTTCGAAAATTGTTACTGTTTTGCCAAAATCAACACTGTTTTGTAAAAATCATGGGTATTCACATGAAGACCCAAGAATACCCCTAGCGCCGCCCCTGTGTACAATCATCGTCACCGGCCAGTAGCTCATTTAAGCAGTTGGCTTGCTTGGCCGTAACAGCTAGGTAGCTAAGATGGTTCAACTCCATCTCCCGGTCGATCGATCCACCTCAACCGCATGCAATTGCAATTGGACGCCACCACGAGCCTTCATATAAAACTATGTCGTACCACGAAATTAATTAATCGCTATCGTAGTTGATCGTGCGTTCCATTGCAGAGATTTAGTGTCATCAAAGCATATTTTATGTATCATGAGGAGCACATGTGTGGCAACAGCACACTGCTCCCCTGCCTGCCTGCACCGACTATACCAGAATGGTACTATAGTATTTTTTTAAAATTAAACTGTGCCTAAAGTGCTTGAATTAAAGAGATGCCCATCTCTAACAAACTAACAAGACGTGCAACTTTTGGCTCAACGAGCTTGGAAGCGGCGGGTCACCGTCAGTCATTGTAGTACATCAATTGCATAGCAAATCAGTTTAATTTTTATTTTATTTTTGTGGAAATAGGAATCAGTTTAATTGGTAACTAAAAAGATCATGTACTGCGTACGTTCGAGCTGGAGGCGAGATATTTTGCTGGATGTATATCCCGGCCGCTCGTCTGTTGTGTCGACACTCGCAGACACGGCACTCTTAACAACAGATACACCTATGTAGGAGTACTGTACGAATCTACCGACGATGGAAAGGGATTTCATTGAATCATATACATGTTTTAATAATTTGCTTGTGTGGCATATGCGAATATATCATCCGATTTGATTGCTACGTCTGCATGATAATTATGTAAGGGAAGTGGGAATGAGCTAGCTGTGGATGCTAAGCTAAGCATCTATTCTATTCTATTCTTGCCCAACGAACCAACAGGGGAAAGAAAGACAGACAGAGGGCAGGAGGAAGATCCGAATGGGGATCGATGCCACTGATAGAATAATGGAGCCTGGAGCGTGTCGGTGTCGTCGGTGCAGTGCAAGCATATGTCGGTTGAGTCCGTCCACACGGGGCCGGAAGGCTGGTCGCCTGGTCCGTCTTTACCGGCCGGGAGGACATGCAAGCAAGCAAGCAACCAAGAGCAAGGTTAATTAGCACCACCTTCGTCCGGGTTTATTAGACCCCTTTATATTTTGGGTTCAAATTTAACCATGTATTTGACTATAATTATATAAAGTGTATGCTACATAAAGTATATTGTTGGATTTGTATTTAAATGAGGTTTTCTATGGTATAATTTTTATGACATATAGTTTATATGTTATTAATTAAATTTATGTCAAACTTTGGCTTAAAATGAAAGGTGGCCTAATAATCCCGGACACGGGGAGTACTTCATTTCTTCATCGGTGGACTATGATGACGCATGCAGATAGTACTAATTGGCTGCTGTCGGTGGCGGATACAGATAGTATCAGATGGAAAGATGGGCGCGGATATTTGGACGGACGGGATATCCCGATCATCATCCTCGTTGTAGTACCACCAGCTTGCTTAATCAGTTAGTTACTCCTCCGGCTACAAGTATTTCGGTAAAGAGGTAGTAGCTTATTACGTGCGTACGTAGATCGTTCCCCATTCCCATCTCCTGGCCGATCCAGCGGAACCGCATATATGCAAACGACTCCCCGACCGGCCGAACAATCCACCCCACCATGTCACCACTGTAGGCGAGAAGGATTAGGAAGAATGATTCACCACACTTGATTAAGCTCTCGGCTGGGTCTTATGTACAGGTTACAGGTCGCCAGCCAGGGAGATCATGGGGTGATCCACTACCTGGGATCGTGCGCCACGATCACATACACACACACACTATACCTGATGTATACACAACCCCCCCCCCCCCCCCCCCCCCCCCCCCCCCGCGCAGTCGTGACGTCGGCGGCGGCGACGCAAAGACTGGATCGGAACTCAGAGAAAATGTCCGATGGCAGGCCCTTGGTCATGATGTCGGCGAGTTGTTGACGCGTGGGGATGTGAAGAACGCGGAAGTGGCCGATTGCGACGTGCTCGCGCACGAAATGGATGTCCAGCTCCACGTGCTTGGTGCGGCGATGGTGCACCGGGTTGGCCGACAGGTAGACTGCGGACACATTGTCACAGTACACCAGAGTCGCCTTGGTCACCGGAGCGGAGAGCTCGCCGAGGAGCTGACGGAGCCAGATGCATTCAGCGACCGCGTTGGCGACGCCGCGGTATTCGGCTTCGGCGCTGGAGCGCGAGACAGTCGCCTGGCGCTTGGAGGACCAGGAGACAAGGGCATCGCCGAGGAAGACGCAGAAGCCCGACGTGGAGCGGCGGGTGTCGAGGCAGCCGGCCCAGTCCGCGTCGGTGAACGCACGGATGTCGATCGTGGTCGAGGCACGAAGATGAAGACCGAGAGCGCAGGTGCCCCGTATGTACCGAAGCACGCATTTGACGAGCGTGAGGTGGCATTCGCGCGGGTCATGCATGTGAAGGCAGATTTGCTGAACTGCATAGGCGATCTCCGGACGCGTGATGGTGAGGTACTGCAAGGCCCCGACGATGCTCCGGTAGGCCGAGGGGTCAGCAACGCAGGGCCCGTCGGCGGAGGGGAGCTTGCTCTTCGTGTCGATGGGTGTCGGGGAAGGGCGGCAGGTGTCCATGCCGGCGCGATCCAGGAGCTCGTCAGCGTATTGTTGTTGCGACAGGAAGAACCCAGCAGCGGTGCGGGTGACACGGATGCCGAGGAAGAAGGCGAGGGAGCCCAGGTCCTTCATGGCGAACTCACCAGTGAGGCGCCGGATGACATGCTGGAGCACGCTCGGCGACGACGCAGTGAGCACGATGTCGTCGACGTAGAGGAGGAGAAACGCCGTGTCGTTGCCGTGCCGGAAGGTGAACAGCGACGAGTCCGAACGCGTAGCTGTGAAGCCAATGGAGCGTACGAAGCCGGCGAAGCGGAGGAACCAGGCGTGGGGCGCCTGCTTTAGTCCGTACAAGGACTTGGAGAGGCGGCAGACGTGCTCTGGTTTGTCGGGGTCGATGAAGCCGGTAGGCTGGAGGCAGTAGACCTCCTCCTCCAAGTTGCCATGGAGGAAGGCGTTGGATACGTCGAGTTGATGCACCGGCCCGCCACGCGACGCGGCCAGAGTAAGCACCGTGCGGATCGTCACCGGCTTGACGACGGGGGAGAACGTCTCGCCGTAATCGACGCCGGCGCGTTGATGGAAGCCGCGCACGACCCAGCGTGCTTTGTAGCGGGCCAGCGCACCGTCGGCGTCGTTTTTGTGCTTGAAGATCCACTTCCCTGTGATCAGGTTGGCGCCGGGGGGACGCGACACCAGTTCCCACGTGCGATTGCGCACGAGAGCGTCGTACTCAGCACGCATGGCGCCTAGCCAGTGCGGGTCGCGGACGGCAGCGCGAACGGAGCGTGGCACCGGCGACACCGATGATGATGTAGAGGCGGTGACCGGGATGGAAGATGCCGCGCTGAGCACGCGTGACCATGGGCGCCGGTGGCTCGACGACAGGCGTGCGTGGTGCTGCAGGTAGCGGGCTCGGAGACGAGTCCCCAAAGGAGCCGCTGGTGGAGACGGTGCTGTCGGAGACGGAGACGGGCTGCCCAGACGCAGGTGTGCAGGACGAGGACGAAGCCGAGCCGCCAGAGGAGGTGCCCGCGGCGGACCGCGAGCTGGCACGGCGCGCCGTGCTGGTTGCTGAGGACGAGCGAGGCAGACCGTTGGTGGAGGCCGTACGCACCGGGAGCACGGGCGACGCTGAGGGGCCCCCGGCGCCGCTGTCGGAGCCAGGCAGGAGCGCGGGCAGCGGACGAGGCCGCAGGACGAGCGGGACCTGCAGGACAGAAGGCACGACGGGCAGTGCAGGCGACGGAGGAGAGGGCTGTGGTGAAGAGGACACGAAGGGAAACACTGTTTCGTGGAAGAGGACATGGCGGGACGTGAGGACGCGGCGTGAGGCCAGGTCGAAACAGCGAAAACCGCGGTGATCGGGTGGGTACCCGAGGTAGACGCAGGCGACAGAGCGTGGCCCGAGCTTATGGCGAGTGGTGGCGGTGACGTTCGTGGCCCGAGCTTGTCCATACATCAAGATGTAAAAGCTGGAAAGGAAAGAAACTAGTGGTGGTGGATGACTGAAACGGGAGCCGGGTGTGTTTGCCAACAGGACAGGCGTGACAGACGGGTGGCTCACGGCAGAACTCCAGAGGCAAATCGTCGGCGACGGCGCGAAATGAGGCAGCCCCGGGATGGCCAAGACGTTGGTGCCACAGCTTGGTCGTGGCGGCGCCGGCGAAGATGCTCGGGGAGGGGAGTGACGGCCGCACCACGGGGTAGAGATCGCCATCGGAGTCACATCGGAGAATCACCACCCTGGTTCGAAGGTCCTTGACAGAGAAACCACGAGCGTCAAATTCAACAGAAATGGGATAGGAACGACAGAGTTGCGAACTGAAAGGATATTTTTGACTAGCGATGGAGAGACAAGAACGTTGCGGAGAGGAATGGGGGATGTGCTGGTGATCAGCGCGCCCGTGCCAATGTGAGTGATGGGCAAGCGCTCACCACTGCCCACGATGATGGATGCAATAGTAGAGGACGGGCGAGTGGAGAGGAGATTACCAGGGGAAGACGTCATGTGCGCCGCAGCGCCGGAGTCGAGGTACCACTCCGGTGCACTTCCAGAGGATGAGGGTCCGGCCGATGCGCTGTGGAGGGCAGCCTGGAGCGAGGCCATGTCCCAGGGCTGGTGGGGCGCGGTCAATGAGCTGGCGCCGGGGTGGCCGTAGCCCGGCAGGACCCAGAGACGGGTGGAGGGATGCCGTAGCCTGGAGGAGGAGCGCCGTAGCCGTAGGTTGGGGGCGCGGCCGGCGACGGGGCGGCGAACATGGCTTGCTGATGCGGCGTACCAGGGCGGGGCCCGAGCACTCCGGCTCCAGGCGCGCGCCAGGGCATCGGCCAGGCCTGGACCAGGCCGGTCCATGCGTTGGCACCGGGCGCAGGAGTGGGGTACACCGGAGGAGGGCGAGGAGCTGAGGAGGACGGCGCGGGAGGGCCGCCGCCGCCGGTGCCACGTCCGCGGCGACGCCCGCGCCCGCGCCCCTGGTTGGTGTGCTCGGCGGTGGTGTAGGTGGTGTCGGAGAACCACCACGGCCGGCGACGAGGGCGTGCGCGGACTGTTGACGAGCGGACTGCTCTGCTCGGTGCTCCTCAAGCAGAAGGAAGGAACGCACCTGCAGGAACGACGGGAGCGGGACCTGCGAGGTGATGTGGGGGATGGCGGAGTGGTACTGCCGGTTCAGGCCGCGGAGCAGGTTGAAGACCTGCCGCGGATCGGTCACCGTCTGCCCGAGGTCGCGGAGTTGATCGGTGAACGACTTGAGCTTGGTGCAGTACGCCATGATCATCATATCGCTCTGAACGACGGCATGGTACTCGGCGTCGAGGTAGACAGCGCGGGCGAGTTGGTTGTCGCGGAAGATCCCATCGACCGCAATCCAGACGTCCAGAGCGGTGTCGTCCGGTTGCATGACGGCGTCGAGCAGCTCCGGCGAGATGGTGGTGTAGAGCCAGTGGACGACGACGTGGTCGGCCATGCCCCACTCGGGATTGTCGTGACAGTGGACGGCCGTGGAGTCGACGTGGGCGCGGAGGCCGAACATGCCGATGACGGTGTCGAAGTGGCGACGCCACTGCGTGTAGTTGCCGGCGAGGAGGTCGAGGGTGACCGGGACATGGCGACGGATGTCCACGGTCTGCAGGATGGAGGAGGCGATTGGTGCGGTGGGAGGTGGACGCACTGGGGCGGGAAGAGCAGGAGGTGGGACGACAGGCTCCGCAGGCACGGCAGTTGCAGCAGCCGGCGGTGCGTTAGCCAAAGGGACGACGTGGAGGACGCCGTCGACGCCGCGCTGAGAGGAGTGAGGGGAAACGACGGGGTTGTCGTCCATGGCGGCGGAAGCGGGACCGGCGACCTGCGCGAATGGATTGAGCAGGTCGGGGGAGTCTGATACCATGTAGGCGAGAAGGATTAGGAAGAATGATTCACCACACTTGATTAAGCTCTCGGCTGGGTCTTATGTACAGGTTACAGGTCGCCAGCCAGGGAGATCACGGGGTGATCCACTACCTGGGATCGTGCGCCACGATCACTACATGCGTGCGCCACGATCACATACACACACACTATACCTGATGTATACACAACTACGGTATAGTCTAACAACCACCATGGCGGTAAATCATGGCGATTGCATACAAAAACTTGTTAAGATTTTAGCACATCAATCAATATAATAATAGATGCGCAGTCACGAGATAATCTACTAGAATGTTTATATTTCCGTTGCAACGCACGGGCAATTGTTAGTGTAAAGTAAAAAATGACTACTAATCCAGCAGAACAATTCAAACTATTGACTACTAGTAATCGAGAGCGCCCGGCCAGGCAACTCACTCAGTGTGGAATGATGCGCACGGCGACGGGCGGACGGACGGACGGACGGAACAGGTCGACGCGCAACGAATTTTACCACGCTTTTTTTGACAATGCGACGGTATAAAATTTCAACAGAGACCGATACCGAATCCAGTCAGCGTATTGGTATTTGGTAGTACTAGTAGTGGTTCGCATGCATGTATGTATGCATACGCCAGTACTATGTTATGATACGCCACACGCACGCACGCAAACACGCACGATGAAAGCGCGTTCGCATTTGATCCTCTGCTCTGAATATTTGTCTCCGTTCCTAAATATTTGTCTTTTTAGAGATTTCAATAAGTGACTACATACAAAGCAAAATGAGTGAATCTACACTCTGAAATATATCTATATACATCCGTATGTAATAGTCAATTTGAAATCTCTAAAATGACAAATACGTACTATTTAGGGACGGAGGGAGTACATACATACATACTGTAAAAAAAATGTCATTTCTGATCGAGTCTCCTCTCCAGGGTAGGAGCGTGTGTTGGCGTTGGCGTTGACATGGCCTCGCCATCAGGGCAACATGCCTGCCTGATCCCACGTGGAGTCACGTCATGCATAGGCAGACAGATTTTAATTGACGCCGGCCCGGCCCGGCAACATACAAGTCAGCAGTACCCTCAAAAAAAAAAAACATACAAGTCAGCAGTTCAGCGCCACCGATCTTGTCATCTTCTTCTTCCTCCTCTGCCCTGCCCTGCACCGGCAGGCAGCAGTCGGTAGATGCTATAAAAAGGGAGGCAGAGTCCCCTCTCCTCTCATCACCACACCACAGCCGCTGAGTCCACAGCACAGCAGAGCACCATTCTTCTCTTCTATTCTACTCAACGCAAAGTCCCTCCCCTCCCTCAGGTACGTTTGCTTTGTTGCGTCCGTCTCCCTCCTCCTGCCTGCGTGATCTCCTCCTGATAATCTGCTCCGGCCAGATCTCCTCCACACCGCCGGGAGGGAGGGTCAGATCGCCCCCAGATTCATTGCCAGGCCCCGACTAACACCTCCATTTCCGCACATCAGATCGACCGCTAGGCTGGTAAGATCCATCCATGGCTCCCTCACAAGAAGTCGCGCCCCCCGCCGCCACCACCAAGGAGCCATCCACCAACCGCAACGGGACACCGGCCGCCGCCCCCAAGACCAAGGCCCCGGCGCTGAACGAGCGGATCCTCTCCTCCATCTCCCGCCGCTCCGTCGCCGCCCACCCGTGGCACGACCTGGAGATCGGCCCCGACGCGCCCACCATCTTCAACTGCGTAAGCACGCAATCTTCTTCTTCCTGCCCGGCCACCACCCATTCCGGCCGCCGCGCTAACTAAATCTCATCCATCTCTGCAACTCCAGGTGATCGAGATCCCCAAGGGGAGCAAGGTCAAGTACGAGCTGGACAAGAAGACGGGGCTCATCAAGGTGGACCGGGTGCTCTACTCCTCCGTCGTCTACCCGCACAACTACGGCTTCATCCCGCGCACCCTCTGCGACGACTCCGACCCCATCGACGTCCTCGTCATCATGCAGGAGCCCGTCGTCCCGGGGTGCTTCCTTCGGGCCAAGGCCATCGGCCTCATGCCCATGATAGACCAGGTCCCTGCTCTGTTTCTTCTTCTTTTGCTTCCTGTATATCTGAGTCTGACGACGAAGGTTGTTGCTTCAGAAATTACCAAGTCTGAACAAGGTTTCTTCTGAACATTTGAAAAACAGGGCGAGGCTGATGACAAGATCATCGCCGTCTGTGCCGATGACCCCGAGTACCGCCACTTCAACGACATCAAGGAGCTCCCACCCCACCGCCTCGCCGAGATCAGGAGGTTCTTCGAGGACTGTAAGTCATGCCCCTGAACTCTGATCATCAGGCTAGTCAGAAGAGAATGTGCTCCTGAATGTGTTTTCTTCTGTTCCTGAATGTGTTTCTTTGATTGTTTGGAGAATTCAGACAAGAAGAACGAGAACAAAGAGGTGGCCGTCAACGACTTCCTGCCGTCTGAGGACGCCTACGAGGCCATCCAGCACTCCATGTCAGTCCCCATTCCCCGGTTTTTGATTCTCGATTCATGTCGAAACACGAGCAATTAGCCGACCATTCAAAGTGATATATGTTATCAACTGATGATGATGTTGCATGATTTCTCCTTTTCAGGGATCTCTATGCCACCTACATTTGCGAGGGCCTCAGAAGGTAGATAATAGATCAGGTGATGCCATTCCGCTTGCTGCAGGATCGATGTTGACGAAAAATTATTCGTGTCGAGAGCGTTACCTAGCTCATAAGTCATAAACATACATACATTCTTGTTTTGTGTTACCTACCTGCATACATACACATACTAGTATATGAGATGATCGCCCAAAGCCTTGCATTAAGGTAGTAGTAGCCAGAGAAACAGGGCATTCTTTTCCCAACTACCTTATGTAATACGATTTCCTGGCTGAATGAATATGAGATGTTGGTATACTTTTCCCCACATTGCAAATCTCTGCTTTTTTTAGGGGTATTGCAAATCTCTGCTGAATTGTTTATTTTGTCGCAACTGGACCGAGTACTACCAAAACCAGAGAAGGTAAGCACTTCACCAAAGTCAGTCAGTTAAGGGCATGCTTGTGCCAACACAAAGAAGAAAGCAGTGGTGTTTCAATCCCTTCATCAACAGTGATAAGTGGATTTTGTTATTCACATATCACCGACAGTAATTTAAGAATTGCACTGAAATACATAAAGACGCATCATATATCATCTTCGAAACAGTTTCTTAAAATCAGAAAAGAGAAGGACGCCTTGCTAACCGATCTGAGTTACAGGCATTGCTCATTTCACCTTTCATGCAATAAAATAAATAAATCATCCTCTTGCCATAGCTGGTCGGCGAAACAATGTGAATTCAAGAACAGATTTCATGACATTAAGTAATAGGTCTTGCCAGATCTCTGATCAAGCCATGCCCAGCTATGGTCTGCTCTTGACCGCAGGTGCAGGCAGGGGTGTACAAATGGAAGATCAGATATGTCAGCGGCTCATCATCGTCACTATCTTCATCATCTCTTTCGTCCTGTGAATTTCATGAGTGGCAGGCCATGTTTGCCATGTTCTGCAAATTTGGAGAATTATTTCATCACCATCTTCATCAGCAGTACAACAAACTTACAAGACAAATCCATCTGTCAGATATATGATGTTAGTAATTAGCATCAGCGAGCGGATCACTAAGAGACCGCACGAAATATCTCGGATAATCTTTTTCACCCACATTACACATCCACTTGTCAGATGCGAAAAGCTGCCAGGCAACAAGGATGATTCCAAAGCATAATAAACATACGATTGATCTAAGGTGTGCATTGGTTTGTGCCCAAATCATTCAAACAAAACTTGTTGCTAAGGTTGGTTTTGGCACAAACCAAAGACACTTGTATTACATTTCTTACATAAGTCTAGTCTGCTGCTACAGCACATATTTTGGCATGCCTAATCTGCCAAAAAGCAAGAATAACACATCCATGGACATGATGATCAAGTGAAATCTTCTGCTGCCTATCGCCAGCAGCATCGGCCAACCAAAATTGGTGCTACGGAAGGCTCCTGTTCATCTCACAATGAAGACTGCCGTCAGCTCCGCTCTCCTCTTTCTTAAACATCATGCAACTTGGTCAAAATCTCAGGAGAATTTGTAGGAATGCAACCAGTAGACATTAAATGTGGCAGCATGGTGTGCCTTCCCTACAAGTAATGCTGGGGTACTCCACATTCCAAGTTCTAGCCGAGGGGTTCTTTCAAAATCTGAGCCTCTTTCCCGCAAAAAAGATAAGTACATTTGAACATGTTTCCACTAAACAGGCAGATACATTCAAGCTTGGAGAACTTGACAATGTATGATGTGGGCCTTCAAATTACGACCTGCAATTGCTGACCACAAGTTCGCCATCAAAGACCTGTGCTGGTGGCCCTTCCGGGCAAAAGTCTCCCACACGCGGGCACTCTCAAACTCAATTACTGTTGTTGGGTCACAGACATCAACAAGGGTCATTCCCATGTTATTACGGATAACACAGATCTTTCCATTCAGTGAGACCAAAGCCACGGCTTCAAAAGCTCGTGAGCTGCCCAGATGGCGTCTACTGTCCATGAATCTTGTCCACAATCCTATGTCCCCATCATAAACTCTTAGCTTGCAGGCATCCCGACAATCCGCTGAATAAAGACGACCATTAAAGGAAATGGTTGGATTCCGCAAGCCTGCAACCAGTGCATTACCAGTGGTTGACCACGTGTTGGATGTTGGCAGATAGACCTCGCTCACAACCTGGCGGTGAGAATCAAGTCCCTTTAGGAACCATTTGCCATCATATACAACTCCAGTGAACGGCACCATTCCTGTGTTCATTTCAGTGATGCAAGACCATCTATTCCTGTTCGGATTGTAAACCTCAGCAGATCTTAGAGTTCTCTGTGTCCCTTCACATTCCCCGCCGGCAACATAGAGACAGTTGTTTATGACACAAGAGCCAAACAAGTGCCGCTTCCGTAGCATATCTGGAGCCCGGTGCCACTTGTTTGTCCGAGTATTGTAATACACGACATGCCTCATAGACCCCCGTACTGGGTTTTTGCCACCAAATAGGTACAAATAGCAGCCACTGAGAACAGCGCAACCAAAGCCCACGGCTTCCGAATACTCTGGTGGAACTGGAGGAAGTGACCTCCAGAGCTGGTGCACTGGATCAAAGGCATGCCAAGACAGTTTCTGATCACGATCCCTTTTGAAGACGTAAACCCATTCTTCTGCCATGCCAAATTTCTTCCGCAGCGAGTAATAGTAATTCCCAGATAAAAGTCGGCTCCACTTTTTACAGACTAAACGAAGATTAGGGTGCTCGGCTCGAGAAACCCGCATCAGGCATGAAATAGCCAGGTCATCAGGAAGGCCAGGCAGAAGCGGCGCCTGATTTCGGCACCTCTCCTTGCGTGAGCTCCTTGTCTTGCGCTTGTTCGGTTTAGCATCAGGTTGCATGCACAGCCTAGCACCAGGGACAAACTTTCTAGCATTGACGACAGTTTTAAGGCCCCCATCTACCCTGCAGTAGCAAGAGACAGACTCTCCCTGCAAACACATTGACCAATCATATAAGATGCCTTTATTCATCTGAATGTGGAACAACAAAAGTATGAAACAACACCAAAGGGAAGTAGCTATGTATTATCATTTATCAAGGACACACACACAACTTGTCCACCCACTAGCAAATATGTTCGAACTCATCATTAATTTTGTGTATCATATGAAATAGAGGGAATGGATCAGTCAACTGTACTGAATTAAAATGTGATAACTTATGAATGTAAGATCAAGTGGCTGTGAATTGGCTTAGAAGTTAGAACCCGGTATTATTCTTGTTCCACTGAACTCCACATGAGAAAGGAAAAAAATACAAATACAAAGATGGTAGAAAAAGGAACTACTACTTTGATTAAATTTG
This sequence comes from Thinopyrum elongatum, assembly GCA_011799875.1. Taxonomy (NCBI): domain Eukaryota; kingdom Viridiplantae; phylum Streptophyta; class Magnoliopsida; order Poales; family Poaceae; genus Thinopyrum; species Thinopyrum elongatum. Next base: position 668,535,602 of record CM022299.1, on the reverse strand, counting down.
TAAAGGAGAATGTACCAACTAAAGTTATACTCCCTCCGTCCCACAATATAAGATGTTTTTGCAAAGATGGTAGAAAAAGGAAAATGTCTTATATTGTGGGACAGTGGACTTGCAAAAACGTCTTGTATTGTGGGACAGAGGGAGTAACAAGTTGGTTTTGGCTTTGGTTGTGATACTAATTCCTAACTCATAAAGACGCACTTGCTAAGCTCCTTCAGCTACACATATAAATGCATCAGATGATCCTCGCTATATAACTATTCCATGGGCAGAAGACCATGCAGAGAAGAGAAGGAATGATCACAAATATGTACTGATCATATGAAATTTCCATGTAATGGTGTTTCTAACCAAAGAAGTACCTCTTGCACAGTATCTCTAAGATTAAAGCAACACTAAAATGTCACTAAAATAATTTCACGGAATTAAAGGACCAGTCACCTCCACGGTTAACCTGAACCTGAACTCCAAAAACAGCTGGAAGCACCCAGATTCCAACTCAAATCACAAAAATGAACATAATTTTGTCCTCGCCCTTGGAAGATAATAATAACTCTATGCCAAAAAAATCCTTGACCCATTGCAAGATCATATGTTTAAACCAAAAGCATTAAGCACCGAGTCCAGAGCAATAACCCTAATTCAATGTACATACGGAATTCTCAAGCAATGCTGTTTCTGACCGAGGAAATAGCAGTTACACATCACCTCTAAGCTAAAAGAAACACTAAGCTATGCTAACTGACAAACACTCGTATTAAATTTCCATGTAATAGTGATTCTAACCAAAGAAGTAGCACTTCTGATGTTGGGTGTGAATTAAATGAATCTGAAGAAAATCATTTGCAGAACACGGCATCATCATTTGATACAAGCTATAGCAAAACACATCATATGAAACAAATTAGTGTGTGGGTTCCAGCAAGTCATATCTCTACATGCCCCCCAAAAAATTTCTGCACGGCATCCCTTAGATCAAAACAACACTAACATGTCACTAAGATGATTTCACAATGATAAAGAATCGATTACAAGCTTCTACATTGACACTGCAACTGACAAGCTTCATCGGCATCAGCAATTCAGCACGAATGCCATTACAAAATATCTAAGAATCCCAGCAGCCTAGCCTGAATTACTACTCTCGTTATCCTTAGTTTGGACTGCTATGGGTATGCTAATCATGTCGTAATGTCATCATTTTACCCTGTCTGCCAGCCCTCCTTAGCCATGGTGAGCTCCTTGTCCTCTCCTTTCTCACCATGGCCGCTGAATTTCGCGGGATAGTATTCGAACCAGAGGATAATTATGTTCTTAGATATTCTATAATTCCAGTCGTGCTGATGCTCCAAATCTAAGGCCTCCGGCAGCAGGCCAGGCGAAAAGAAAACCTAGAGACGCCCCGCCCCGTTCATGACAGATCGAAGCCAGCGTTCGCCAGATCCGGCGGAAGCACCGGCGAGCGAGAGAGAAATCCAGATAGAAGTAGAAGGGGTGCGGAAATCTCACCTCTTGCTCGGCGAGCCGGCGGCGCTGCATGAGCTGCTCGATCTGCCCGTCCAGGACCCCCGCAGCCGCTGCTGTCCACGGTCGTAGGCACCGCCTCCGCCGGCGTCGCCTCCTCCTCCGCCTACTCTAGGAGAAAACAACTCGAGCGCCGCGCTCGAGCTCGTCGCCGGCGGATAAGGGGGAAAGGTGGATTTTTTTTTTCTTCGAGAACAGGGGGTGGGTGGGGGAAGAGAGAGAGAGTGGGGAGGAGGCTGTGGGAGAGCAGCGGGGAAGGAGCGGACGTGGACGGGGAAAGCCCATCCGCCACATGGGCCCAATCTGTCCACACGGCACCACTAAAATATGGATTCTGTTCGTCTAAAAAAAAAAGGATTCTGTTTCTTAAAAAAAACCTAAAATATGGATTCTAGTTCTAAAAAAACTAAAATATGGATTCTGAAAAAAAAACTCAATTTTATATACCCTTGCACATCGACTCAAAAAAAAAGGGTATATAAAATGATTATTAGAAAGTTCAAAATTCTATCGCGGGTTGTGTTTTATGTCTGATGGCGTCGTGTCTCACCGGAACCTTATCTCCTTGCACTAGTTGTACTCGCAGCTAGTCCTGGCTATGGGCAGCCCGGCCCGACCCGGCCCGGCCCGACGCTGCTCCCGGGTCGGGCCCAAGCCTAGATTTTGAGCCCGAAGGCCTGGCCCGGGCCCGGGCCCGGCGTTTTCGCGATTTCCTGAAGGGGCCCGGCCCGAGGCCTGGCGGGCTTTTACGAGGCTGTGGGAGACCAGCAATTAATAATAGTCTTCTTTTTGTTTACTAGGCTTGAAGCTAGGTTTGGCCTTCAAGATGTGTCATTTAGCTTTGAGCGGTTCAAATGATCTGTTAGAGCACATTTCTCCATGTGTGTTTTTGGTAATTGATCACAATCCCAATGATGTTGTTCCTCGGAGAGGTCAATGTGGATGTGTGTCTTAGTCATCCAGCTCCCTTCCAACCGACAAAGTTTAAGCACCCTCGCCTTGTTGGGGAGCATGTGAGATTTTGCGTTTCCTGACTCTGTCTAGCCAAACATGTGGCGTTCTACAAAGCCTCTCTAGCGTATTCTTCTCTATGATTTGTGATTTGCTACGCAAATGGTGGATGCCGACGTCTACTGGTCTACATTAACTACTTCCTACCCACTGGTTACACAAGCTCCTGGGTTTCAACAAGTTGGCTCCGCTGAGATGGAGACCCAGATGCGCCACGAGTTTTGCTCACGGCACGTTGGCGATGGATGATGAAGTAGACTTCGACATCCATGAAGACTTAATGCCTTTTTTATTTTTTGAGGGTAATTTGTAATGGTCCGTGATGCTCAATAACATATACGACCTTTGGTCTTTTCAATTTTTTAACCTGTTTTCTTATAGGCTTATTATAAAGACCGAATATTTCAAGATTATCAAAACTGGTAGTACACATAAATAATACTACACCTATACACTGAGAAAAAAAAACACACTTATATGCCATCTCCTGGCAAGTGCCCGAACCCATCCTTGTCCGCTCAATAGTATATACCCTTGCACATCGACTAAAAAAAGAGTATATAAAATCATTATTAAAAAGTTCACAATTCTATCGCAGGTTGTGTTCATGCCAGATGGTGTCGAGTCTCACCGGAACATTATCTCCTTGCATTGGTTGTACTCCCAGCTCCTCACTGGGAACATAATCCTCATCTTTGTCACAATTGTCGAACTCCTCATCGTGCAACTTGATCTCGCCGTGCAATGACCAACAATTAATAATAATCTTCTTTTGTTTTACGATGCTTGAAGCTAGGTATGGCCTTCAAGATGTGTCATTTAGCTTTGAGCACTCCAAATAGTCATTCAACGCCATTTTAAGGGAAAATTGAGCATGATTATAGGCCTAACGTTTTCCCACCGATTTATTGTCCATTATGGAATTCTGGTACATGGTCTATTTGGCCTTTGTAAGGAGCAAGATATCCTGTGTGGTTTGGATAGCTCGAATCGATGAGGTAATATTTTTCTATATAAAGGGCGACAACATAGTTATATATTTCAGCGACAACTATATATTTCACCGATCAAGTATCATATTTTTTCAGTAATGAAGTCACTCATGGCCTAAATGTATGTTTGTACATGTTGGGGTGTCACTACTAGGAAAAGGCCTACTAGTGGCGCACCTGTTTTGGCCATTAATGACGCACTACAGGTGCGCCACTATCATCACGCCATTAGTAACTAATACTAATGGCGCACCCCTGGTGCGCCATTAGTATACCAGACAGTAGTGGCGCACCAGGAAGTGCGCCATTAGTATGTCCCCTGGTGCGCCATTAGTATGCCTCCCAGGGGGCCATATTTACCTTGTGCTCTGGGTTACTAATGGCACACTTCTATGTGGTGCGCCATTACTAAGTCAGATAGTAATGGCGCACCACATAGAAGTGCGCCATTACTAACAAAATTTTTTCAAAAAAAATTTCAAATTTTTTTTTTCAATTTTTTTTCTTTTTTTCTTAAACTCGGGTCACTATGGCTTAATCTCAGGGCAATATGCTTAATCTCAAGTCAAATCGCACTAAGTGGTCAAACTTCCCGAAAGGTCACCCATCCTCACACTAGTCCAGCCCGAGCACGCTTAACTTCGCAGTTCTATCCAACCCCAGCACCACCTCACTTAACAAGCACTTGTTGACATATTTATAATATCAATCCTATTAAACATTGTTGATGTCTAGGACTTTGTTCATGTTCATTAGTGTGATGAAATTTTGAAAAAATATTTCAAACTTCCCGGTCATATTACGTATCATATTTTGAAAAAAAATTCCAAAAAAAAAATTCGAAACCAATTTTTTTTTCTGTTACTAGTGGCGCACCTAGCAAATGGTGCGCCACTAGTAAGTTTGAATTTTTTTCCATTTTTTCCCCTCTAGATCTTAAAAGCTCCGTATCTTTCATTCTGTTAGGTTTTTGGGGATTCTGAAAATGTTTAACGGGGTACCCCCAGTTAAATTCCGATGTAACTTTTCAAGTAGATGATTTTTCATATAAAAAACCTTTTCATCGGAGTTCGTATGCAAAAGTTATGCCCATTTTACAAATTCTCGAGAGATTTTGCAAAAAAGTCGAAAATTCATGTTTGTAAATTTTGCTAACAACTAGACCACATATCACATGGGAATCTTATTTTTTTTGACATTTCTATCATTTTCTTTTATTTTTTTTATTTTTTTGATAGCTCCAGACCGATAAACCTCCTCGATAACATAGGGTCCTTCCCATTTGGAGAGGAGTTTTCCTGCAAAGAATCTGAAACGAGAGTTATACAATAGAACATATTCTCCAACTTTGAACTCACGCTTTTGGATTCTTTTATCATGCCATCTTTTAACTTTTTCTTTAAACAATTTGGCATTTTCATAAGCTTGGGTTCTCCATTCATCTAATGAGCTAATATCAAATAACCTCTTTTCACCGGCAAGTTTGAAATCATAGTTGAGTTCTTTAATTGCCCAATATGCTTTATGTTCTAACTCAAGAGGCAAATGACAAGGTTTCCCATAAACCATTTTATAAGAAGACATACCCATAGGATTTTTATATGGTGTTCTATAAGCCCAAAGTGCATCATCTAATTTCTTAGACCAATTCTTCCGGGACCTATTGACAGTCTTTTGCAAAATTAATTTTATTTCTCTATTGCTAAGTTCAACTTGACCACTAGACTGAGGATGATAGGGTGATGCAATTCTATGGTTAACATCATACTTGGCAAGCATTTTACGGAAAGCACCATGAATAAAGTGTGAACCACCATCAGTCATCAGGTATCTAAGGACTCCAAACCTTGGGAAAATAACTTCCTTAAGCATTTTAATAGAGGTGTTGTGATCAGCACTACTAGTTGGAATAGCTTCTACCCACTTAGTAACATAATCAACAGCAACCAAAATATGTGTATACCCATTAGAGGAAGGAAAAGGTCCCATGTAATCAAAACCCCAAACATCAAATGGTTCAACAGCAAGCGAATAATTCATAGGCATTTCTTGATGCTTACCGATATTACCTATTCTTTGGCATTCATCACAAGATGAGACAAACTTACGAGCATCGTTGAAGAGAGTAGGCCAATAAAATCCAGATTGCAATACCTTGTGAGCAGTTCTGTCTCCCGCATGATGTCCTCCATAAGCTTCGGATGTAACTTGTCGAGTAGATGATTTTTCATATAAAAAACTTTTTCATCGGAGTTCGCATGCAAAAGTTATGCCCATTTTACAAATTCTCGAGAGATTTTGCAAAAAAGTCAAAAATTCATGTTTGTAAATTTTGCTAACAACTAGACCACATTTCACATGGGAATCTTATTATTATTTTTTTGACATTTCTATATTTTTTTTTTATTTTTTTGATAGCTCCAGACCGATAAACCTCCTCGATAACATAGGGTCCTTCCCATTTGGAGAGGAGTTTTCCTGCAAAGAATCTGAAACGAGAGTTATACAATAGAACATATTCTCCAACTTTGAACTCACGCTTTTGGATTCTTTTATCATGCCATCTTTTAACTTTTTCTTTAAACAATTTGGCATTTTCATAAGCTTGGGTTCTCCATTCATCTAATGAGCTAATATCAAATAACCTCTTTTCACCGGCAAGTTTGAAATCATAGTTGAGTTCTTTAATTGCCCAATATGCTTTATGTTCTAACTCAAAAGGCAAATGACAAGCTTTCCCATAAACCATTTTATAAGGAGACATACCCATAGGATTTTTATATGCTGTTCTATAAGCCCAAAGTGCATCATCTAACTTCTTAGACCAATTCTTCCGGGACCTATTGACAGTCTTTTGCAAAATTAATTTTATTTCTCTATTGCTAAGTTCAACTTGACCACTAGACTGAGGATGATAGGGTGATGCAATTCTATGGTTAACATCATACTTGGCAAGCATTTTACGGAAAGCACCATGAATAAAGTGTGAACCACCATCAGTCATCAGGTATCTAGGGACTCCAAACCTTGGGAAAATAACTTCCTTAAGCATTTTAATAGAGGTGTTGTGATCAGCACTACTAGTTGGAATAGCTTCTACCCACTTAGTAACATAATCAACAGCAACCAAAATATGTGTATACCCATTAGAGGAAGGAAAATGTCCCATGTAATCAAAACCCCAAACATCAAATGGTTCAACAGCAAGTGAATAATTCATAGGCATTTCTTGACACTTACCGATATTACCTATTCTTTGGCATTCATCACAAGATGAGACAAACTTACGAGCATCCTTGAAGAGAGTAGGCCAATAAAATCCAGATTGCAATACCTTGTGAGCAGTTCTGTCTCCCGCATGATGTCCTCCATAAGCTTCGGATGTAACTTTTCGAGTAGATGATTTTTCATATAAAAAACTTTTTCATCGGAGTTCGTATGCAAAAGTTATGCCCATTTTACAAATTCTCGAGAGATTTTGCAAAAAAGTCGAAAATTCATGTTTGTAAATTTTGCTAACAACTAGACCACATATCACATGGGAATCTTATTTTTTTTATTTTTTTGACATTTCTATCATTTTTTTTTATTTTTTTGATAGCTCCAGACCGATAAACCTCCTCGATAACATAGGGTCCTTCCCATTTGGAGAGGAGTTTTCCTGCAAAGAATCTGAAACGAGAGTTATACAATAGAACATATTCTCCAACTTTGAACTCACGCTTTTGGATTCTTTTATCATGCCATCTTTTAACTTTTTCTTTAAACAATTTGGCATTTTCATAAGCTTGGGTTCTCCATTCATCTAATGAGCTAATATCAAATAACCTCTTTTCACCGGCAAGTTTGAAATCATAGTTGAGTTCTTTAATTGCCCAATATGCTTTATGTTCTAACTCAAGAGGCAAATGACAAGGTTTCCCATAAACCATTTTATAAGAAGACATACCCATAGGATTTTTATATGGTGTTCTATAAGCCCAAAGTGCATCATCTAATTTCTTAGACCAATTCTTCCGGGACCTATTGACAGTCTTTTGCAAAATTAATTTTATTTCTCTATTGCTAAGTTCAACTTGACCACTAGACTGAGGATGATAGGGTGATGCAATTCTATGGTTAACATCATACTTGGCAAGCATTTTACGGAAAGCACCATGAATAAAGTGTGAACCACCATCAGTCATCAGGTATCTAAGGACTCCAAACCTTGGGAAAATAACTTCCTTAAGCATTTTAATAGAGGTGTTGTGATCAGCACTACTAGTTGGAATAGCTTCTACCCACTTAGTAACATAATCAACAGCAACCAAAATATGTGTATACCCATTAGAGGAAGGAAAAGGTCCCATGTAATCAAAACCCCAAACATCAAATGGTTCAACAGCAAGTGAATAATTCATAGGCATTTCTTGATGCTTACCGATATTACCTATTCTTTGGCATTCATCACAAGATGAGACAAACTTACGAGCATCGTTGAAGAGAGTAGGCCAATAAAATCCAGATTGCAATACCTTGTGAGCAGTTCTGTCTCCCGCATGATGTCCTCCATAAGCTTCTGATGTAACTTGTCGAGTAGATGATTTTTCATATAAAAAACTTTTTCATCGGAGTTCGCATGCAAAAGTTATGCCCATTTTACAAATTCTCGAGAGATTTTGCAAAAAAGTCAAAAATTCATGTTTGTAAATTTTGCTAACAACTAGACCACATTTCACATGGGAATCTTATTATTTTTTTTTTGACATTTCTATCTTTTTTTTTTGATAGCTCCAGACCGATAAACCTCCTCGATAACATAGGGTCCTTCCCATTTGGAGAGGAGTTTTCCTGCAAAGAATCTGAAACGAGAGTTATACAATAGAACATATTCTCCAACTTTGAACTCACGCTTTTGGATTCTTTTATCATGCCATCTTTTAACTTTTTCTTTAAACAATTTGGCATTTTCATAAGCTTGGGTTCTGCATTCATCTAATGAGCTAATATCAAATAACCTCTTTTCACCGGCAAGTTTGAAATCATAGTTGAGTTCTTTAATTGCCCAATATGCTTTATGTTCTAACTCAAAAGGCAAATGACAAGCTTTCCCATAAACCATTTTATAAGGAGACATACCCATAGGATTTTTATATGCTGTTCTATAAGCCCAAAGTGCATCATCTAACTTCTTAGACCAATTCTTCCGGGACCTATTGACAGTCTTTTGCAAAATTAATTTTATTTCTCTATTGCTAAGTTCAACTTGACCACTAGACTGAGGATGATAGGGTGATGCAATTCTATGGTTAACATCATACTTGGCAAGCATTTTACGGAAAGCACCATGAATAAAGTGTGAACCACCATCAGTCATCAGGTATCTAGGGACTCCAAACCTTGGGAAAATAACTTCCTTAAGCATTTTAATAGAGGTGTTGTGATCAGCACTACTAGTTGGAATAGCTTCTACCCACTTAGTAACATAATCAACAGCAACCAAAATATGTGTATACCCATTAGAGGAAGGAAAATGTCCCATGTAATCAAAACCCCAAACATCAAATGGTTCAACAGCAAGTGAATAATTCATAGGCATTTCTTGACCTTTACCGATATTACCTATTCTTTGGCATTCATCACAGATGAGACAAACTTACGAGCTCCTTAAGAGAGTAGGCCAATAAAATCCAGATTGGCAATACCTTGTGAATTTTCTGTCTCCCGCATGATGTCCTCCATAAGCTTCGATGTACTTTTGAGTAGATGATTTTTCATATAAAAACTTTCACATCGGAGTTTCGTATGCAAAAGTTATGCCCATTTTTACAATTCTCGAGAGATTTTGCAAAAAAGTCGAAAATTCATGTTTGTAAATTTTGCTACAACTAGACCACATATCACAGGGAATCTTATTTTTTTTTATTTTTTGACATTTCTATCATTTTTTTTTTATTTTTTTGATAGCTCCACCGATAAACCTCCTCGTAACATAGGGTCCTTCCCATTTGGGAGAGGAGTTTTCCTGCAAAGAATCTGAAACGAGAGTTATACAATAGAACATATTCTCCAACTTTGAACTCACCTTTTGGATTCTTTTATCATGCCATCTTTTAACTTTTTCTTTAAAAACAATTTGGCATTTTCATAAGCTTGGTTCTCCATTCATCTAATGAGCTAATATCAAATAACCTCTTTCACCGGCAAGTTTGAATCATAGTTGGAGTTCTTTAATTGCCCAATATGCTTTATGTTCTAACTCAAGAGCAATGACAAGGTTTCCCATAAACCATTTTATAAGAAGACATACCCATAGGATTTTTATATGTGTTCTATAAGCCCAAGTGCATCATCTAATTTCTTAGACCAATTCTTCCGGGACCTATTGACAGTCTTTGCAAAATTAATTTTATTTCTCTATTGCTAGTTTCAACTTGACCACTAGACTGAGGATGATAGGGTGATGCAATTCTATGGTTAACATCATACTTGGCAAGCATTTTACGAAAGCACCATGAATAAAGTGTGAACCACCATCAGTCATCAGGTATCTAAGGACTCCAACCCTTGGGAAATAACTTCCTTAACATTTTAATAGAGGTGTTGTGATTCAGCACTACTAGTTGGAATAGCTTCTACCCCTTAGTAACATAATCAACAGCAACCAAAATGTGTATACCCATTAGAGGAAGGAAAAGGTCCCATGTAATCAAAACCCCAAACCAAATGTTCAACAGCAAGCGAATAATTCATAGGCATTTCTTGGATGCTTACCGATATTACCTCTTCTTTGGCATTCATCACAAATGAGACAAACTTACGAGCATCGTTAAGAGAGTATGGCCAATAAAATCCAGATTGCAATACCTTGTGAGCAGTTCTGTCTCCCGCATGATGTCCTCCATAAGCTTCGGATGTAACTTGTCGGTAGATGATTTTTCATATAAAAAACTTTTTCATCGGAGTTCGCATGCAAAAGTTATGCCCATTTTACAAATTCTCGAGAGATTTTGCAAAAAAGTCAAAAATTCATGTTTGTAATTTTTGCTAACACCTAGACCCAATTTCACATGGGAATCTTATTTTTTTTTTGACATTTCTATTTTTTTTTTTATTTTTTTGATAGCTCCAGACCGATAAACCTCCTCGATACATAGGGTCCTTCCCATTTGGGAGGGAGTTTTCCCTGCAAAGATCTGAAACGAGAGTTATACAATAGAACATATTCTCCACTTGCTGACTCACGCTTTTGGATTCTTTTATCATGCCATCTTTTTAACTTTTTCTTTAAACATTTTGCATTTTCATAAGCTTGGGTTCTCCTTCATCTATAGCTAATTCAAATAACCTCTTTCAATCACCTACACGGCAGTTTGAATCATAGTTGAGTTCTTTAATTGCCCATAATGCTTTATTTCTAACTCAAAAGGCAAATGACAAGCTTTTCCCATAAACCATTTTATAAGGAGACATACCCATAGAATTTTTATATGCTGTTCTATAAGCCCAAAGTGCATCATCTAACTTCTTAGACCAATTCTTCCGGGACCTATTGACAGTCTTTTGCAAATTAATTTTATTTCTCTATTGCTAAGTTCAACTTGACCACTAGACTGAGGATGATAGGGTGATGCAATTCTATGGTTAACATCATCTGGCAAGCATTTTACGGAAAGCAACCAGGAATAAAGTGTGTGAACCACATCAGTCATCAGGTATCTAGGGACTCCAAACCTTGGAAAATAACTCCTTAAGCATTTTAATAGAGTGTTGTGATCAGCACTACTAGTTTGGAATAGCTTCTACCCACTTAGTAACATAATCAACAGCAACCAAAATATGTGTATACCCATTAGAGGAAGGAAATGTCCCATTTAATCAAAACCCCAACACAAATGGTTCAACAGCAAGTAATAATTCATAGGCATTTCTTGAACACTTACCGTATTACCTATTCTTTGGCATTCATCACAAGATGAGACAAACTTACGAGCATCCTTGAAGAGTAGGCCAATAAAATCCAGATTGCAATACCTTGTGAGCAGTTCTGTCTCCCGCATGATGTCCTCCATAAGCTTTCGGATGTAACTTTTCGAGTAGATGATTTTTCATTATAAAACTTTTTCATCGGAGTTCGTATGCAAATATGTATGCCCTTTTACAAAATTCT
>CM022299.1:668489171-668516931 GCA_011799875.1 Thinopyrum elongatum | reverse complement strand
AGACACGTAATGTCACCCTCTCTCTTGCGGACTCCCCCTGTAGAGCCCTGCATTCACTGCTTCTTGGGGGGGGGCGATATCTTCAAAAAAAAATAAAAGAAAATGATAGAAATGTCAAAAAAGAATAAAAAGAAAAATAAGATTCCCCATGTGATATGGGCTCTAGTTGTTAGCAAAATTTTACCAATATGCAAAAGTTATGCCCATTTTACAAATTCTCGAGAGATTTTGCAAAAAAGTCGAAAATTCATGTTTGTAAATTTTGCTAACAACTAGACCACATATCACAAGGGAATCTTATTTTCTTTTATTTTTTGACATTTTTATCATTTTCTTTTAATTATTTTTTGAAATTGAAAAGGCGGTCCACCGGGTGGGGTGCATTTGGTGAATTTTTTGGCCATAACTTTTCGAGTAGATGATTTTTCATATAAAAAAATTCAACTCAGTTTGTATGCAAAAGTTACGCCCATTTTACAAATTCTCGAAAGATTTTGCAAAAAAAGTCGAAAATTCATGTTTGTAAATTTTGCTAACAACTAGACCACATATCACATGGGAATCTTATTTTCTTTTATTTTTTTGACATTTCTATCCATTTCTTTTATTTATTTTTAAATTGAAAAGGTGGTCAAAGGGGGGTGCATTTCGTGAACTTTTTGGCCATAACTTTTCGAGTAGATGATTTTTCATATAAAAAAAATTTCAACGGAGTTCAAACAACACCAAAGGGAAGTAGCTATGTATTATCATTTATCAAGGACACACAACACAACTTGTCCACCCACTAGCAAATATGTTCGAAAAATCATCATTAATTTGTGATATCATATGAAATAGAGGGAATGGATCAGTCAACTTGTATGAATTAAACATGTGAGAACTGATGAATGTAGATCAAGTGGCGGTTGAATTGGCTTAGGAAGTTAGAACCCGGTATTATTCTTGTTCCACTGAACTCACATGAGAAAGGAAAAAATACAAATACAAAGATGGTAGAAAAAGGAACTACTCTTTGATTAAAATTGTTAGGGGAGAATGTACCAACTAAAGTTATACTCCCTCCGTACCACATATAAGATGTTTTTGCAAAGCATGGTAGAAAAAGAAGGAAAATGTCTTATATTGTGCGACAGTGGACTTGCAAAACACGTCTTGGTATTGTGGTACGAGGGAGTAGTAGTAAACAAGTTGGTTTTGGCTTTGGTTGTGATACAATTCCTAACTATTAAAGACGCACTGCTAAGTCCTTCAGCTACACATATAAATGCATCAGATGACCTCGCCTATATAACTATATGGGAGAAGACCATGAGAGAAGAGAGGAATGATCACAAATATGTACTGAATCATATGAAAATTTCCATGTAATGGTGTTTTAACCAAAGTAAGTACCTCTTGCACAGTATCTCTAAGATTAAAGCAAAAAAAAAAAAAAAAACACTAAATGTCACTAAATAATTCACGGAATTAAAGGACAGTCACCTACCACGGTTACCTGAACTGAACTCCAAACAGCTGGAAGCACCCAATTCCAACCTCAAATCACAAAAAGGAACATAATTTTGTCCGCCCGGAAGATAATAAAACTCTATGCACAAAAAATCCTTGACCCATTGCAAGATCATATGTTTAAACAAAAGCATGAAGCACAGAGGTCCAGAGCAATAACCCTTAATTCAATGTACATACGGAAATCTTCAAGCAATGCTGTTTCTGAACGAAGGAGAATAGCCAGTACACACACCTCTAAGCCTAAAATGAAACACTAAGCTATGCCTAAATGACAAACAATCGTATAAATTGCCATGTAATAGTGATTCTAACAAAGAAGTAGCACTTTCTGATGTTGGGTGTGAATTAATGAATAATGAAGAAAAGCATTGACCGAACACGGGCATCATCATTTGATACAAGCTATAGCAAAACACATCATAGGAAAACAAATTAGTGTGTGGGTTTCAGCAAGCATTATTGCTACTGCCCCCAAAAAATTCTGCACGGCATCCCTTAGATCAAAACAAACACTACATGTCACTAAATGATTTCACAAGGATTGATAAGCATCGATTACAAGCTTTAACATTGACACTGCAAACTGACAAGCTCATCCAGGCATCAGCAATCTCAGCACGGGAAAATGCCATTACAAAATATATAAGCAATCCCAGCAGCATAGCCTGAATTACGACGCTCGTTATCCTTAGTTTGGAGCCTTATGGGAGCCTGAATCATGTCGTATGTCATCATTTTTTTGACCCTGTCTGCCAGCCCTCCTTAGCCTGGTGAGCTCATGTCCTCTCCTTTATCACCATGGCCGCTGAAGTTAGCGGATGTGCTAGTATTCGACCCAGAGGATAATTATGTCTTAGATTTCTATAATTCCAGTTCGTGTGCTGATGTCCAAATCTAAGGCCTCCGCAGCAGGCAGGCGAAAGAAAACCTAGAGACGCCCCGCCCCGTTCATGACAGATCGAAGCCAGCGTTCGCAGATCGGGGAAGGGAGTAGCACCGGCGAGCGAGAGAGAAATCCAGATGATAGCTAGAAGTAGACAGGGGTGCGGAAATATCACCCTCTTGCTCGGCGAGCGGCGGCGCTGCATGAGCTGCTCGATATGCCCCGTCCAGGACCCCCGCAGCCGCTGCGGCAGGTCGTAGGCACCGCCTCCGCCGGAGTCGCCTCCTCCTCCGCCTACTCTAGGAGGAAAAAACAACTCGAGCGCCGCGCTCGAAGCTCGTCGCCGGCGGATAAGGGGGAGGGGGAAAAGGTGTGGATTTTTTTTTTTCTTCGAGAACAGGGGTGGTGGGGGAAGAGAGAGAGAGTGGGGGAGGAGGCTGTGGGAGAGCAGCGGGAAGGAGGGACGTATGGACGGGAAAGCCATCCGCCACATGGGCCCAATCTGTCCACACGGCACCCACTAAAATATGGATTCTGTTCGTCTAAAAAAAAAAAGGATTGGTTCTTAAAAAAAACCTAAAAATATGGAGTTAGTTCTAAAAAAAACAAAATATGGATTCTGAAAACAAACTCAATTTAGATACCCTTGCACATAGACCAAAAAAAGGTTATATAAAATGATTATTAGAAAAGTTCAAAATTCTTACGCGGGTTGTGTTTTATGTCTGTGATGGGCGTCGTGTCTCAACGGAACCTTATCTTCCTTGCACTAGTGTACTCGCAGCTAGTCCTGGCTATGGGGCAGCCCGGCCCGACCCGGCCGGCCCGACGCTGCTCCGGGTCGGGACCAAGCCTAGATTTGGAGCCGAAGGCCTGGCCCGGGCCCGGGCCGGAGTTTTCGCGATTTCCTGAAGGGGGGCCGGCACCGAGGCTGGCGGGCTTTTACGGGCGTGGAGACCAGCAATTAATAATAGTCTGCTTTGTGTTTAATAGGCTTGAACGCTAGGTTGGCTTCAAGATGTGTCATTTAGCTTTGAGCGGTTCAATGATCTGTTAGAGCACATTTCTCCTGTGTGTTTTTGGGCATTGATAACAATACCAATGATGTTGTTCCTCGGAGAGAGTCAATGTGGATGTGTGTCGTAGTCATCCAGATCCCTTTCCAACGACAAAGTTTAAGCACCCTCGCCCTGTTGGGGAGAGCATGTGAGATTTTGCGTTTCATGACTCGTCGAGCCAAACATGTGGCGTTTCTACAAAGCCTCTCTTAGAGTATTCTTTCTATGATTGTGATTGCTACGCAAATGGGTGGATGCCGACGAGTCTACTGGTCTACATTAACTACTTCCACCCAGGTTACCAGCTCCTGGGTGTCAACAAGTGCTCCGCTGAGATCGGTAGACCCAGATGCGCCACGAGTTTTGCTAACGGCACGTTGGCGAGGATGATGAAGTTAGACTTCGACATCCTGAAGGACTTAATGCCTTTTTTATTTTGAGGGTAATTTGTAATGTAAGTGAATGCCTCATAACAGATACGACATTTTGCGGTCTTTCAAATTTTTTTAACCTGGTTTTCTGATAGGATTATTATAAAGACCGAATATTCAAGATTATCCAAAATTGGGTAGTACACATAAAATAATAATACACCTATTACACTGAGAAAAAAAACACACTTTTATATGCCATCTTCTGGCAGGGCCCGAACCATACTGTCCGCTCAATAGTATTACCCTTGCCAAATCGACTAAAAAAAGACGTATTATAAAATCATTATTAAAAGTTCCCCAAATTTCATAGCAGGTTGTGTTCATGCCAGATGGTGTCGAGTCTCACCGGAACTTATATCACTTGCATTGGTTTGTACTCAGCTCCTCACTGGGAACATAATCTCATCTTTGTCACAATTGCGAACTCCTCATCGTGCAACTTGTCTGCGTGCAATGACCAACAATAATAATAATCTTCTTTTGTTGTACGATGCTTGAAGCCAGTTATGGCCTTCAAGATGTGTCAGTTGCTTTGGGAGCACTCCAAATAGTCATTCAACGCCCATTTTAGGGAAATGAGCATGATTATATGCCTAACCGTTTTTTTCCCACCGATTTATTGTCCATTATGGAATGCGGTACATGGTCTATTTGGCTTTGTAAGGAGCAAGATATGCCTGTTGGTGTTGGATAGCGAATCGATGAGGTTAATATTTTTTCTATCTAAAGGGCGACAAACATAGTTTATATATTTCCGAAAACTATTATTCACCGATCAGTATCATATTTTTTCAGTAATGAAGTCACTCATGGCTAAATGTTGTTTGTACATGTGGGGTGTCACTACTAGGAAAAGGGCCTTACTAGTGGCGCACCTGTTTTGGCCATTAATGACGCACTAAAGGTGCGCCACTATCATAACGCCATTAGTAACTAATACAATGCGCACCCCTGGGCGCCATAGTATACCCAGACAAGTAGTGGCGCACCAGGAAGGCGCCATAGTATGTCCCTGGTGCGCCAGTAGTATGCCTCAGGGGCATATTTACCTTGTGCTCTGGTTACTAATGGGCCACTTTAATATGTGGGTGCGCCATTACTAAAGTCAGATAGTAATGGCGCACCACATAGAGTGCGCCATACTAACAAAATTTTTTCAAAAAAAAATTTCAAATTTTTTTTTTCAATTTTTTTCTTTTGTTTCTTAAACTTGGGTCCCTATGGCTTAATCTCAGGGCAATATGCTAATCTCAAGTCAAATCGCCACTAATGGTCAAACTCCCGAAAGGTCACCATCCTCACACTAAGTCAAGCCCGGAGCCACGCATTACCTTCGCAGTCTATCCTCCAACCCAGCACCACCTCACTTAACAAGCACTTGTTGACATATTTATAATATCAATCCTATAAACATTGTGATGTCTAGGATTTGTTCATGATTCATTAGTGTGATGAAATTTTGAAAAAAATTTTCAAACTTCCCGCGGTCATATTACGTATCATATTTTGAAAAAAAAATTCCAAAAAAAAATTCGAAAAACATAATTTTTTTTTCTGTACTAGTGGCGCACCTAGCAAATGGTGCGCCACTAGTAAGTTTGAATTTTTCCATTTTTTCCCCTCTAGATCTTAAAAAGCTCCGTATCTTTCATTTGTTAGGTTTTGGGGCTTCTGAATGTTTTAACGGGGTACCCCAGTTAAATTCGATTGTTTGTAACTTTTCCAGTAGATGATTTTTCTATAAAAAACTTTCATCGGAGGCGTATGCAAAAGTTATCCATCATTTACAAATTCTCGAGGATTTGCAAAAAAGCGAAAATTCATGTTTGTAAATTTTGCTAACAATAGACCACATTCACATGGGAATCTTATTTTTTTTGACATTCTTATTTTCTTTTATTTTTTTTATTTTTTTGATAGCTCCAGACCGATAAACCTCCCGATACATAGGGTCCTTCCCATTTGGGAGGAGTTTCCTGCAAAGAATTGAAACGAGAGTTATACAATAGAAATATTCTCCAACTTGAACTCACGCTTTTGGATTCTTTTATCATGCCATCTTTTAACTTTTTCTTAAACAATTTGGCATTTCATAAGGGGGTTCTCCATTCATCTAATGAGCTAATATCAAAACCTTTTTCACCGGCAAGTTTGAAAATCATAGTTGAGTTCTTTAAGTGCCCAATATGCTTTATGTTCTAACTCAAGAGGCAAATGACAAGGTTTCCCATAAACCATTTATAAGAAGACATACCCATAGGATTTTATTATGGTGTTCTATAGCCAAAGTGCATCATCTAATTCTTTGACCAATTCTTCCGGGACCTATTGACAGTCTTTTGCAAAATTAATTTTATTTATCTATTGCTAAGTTCAACTTGACCACTAGACTGAGGATGATAGGGTGATGCATTCTATGGTTAACATCATACTTGGCAAGCATTTACGGAAAGCACCATGAATAAAGTGTGAACCACCATCAGTCATCAGGTTATCTAAGGACTCCAAACCTTGGGAAAAATAACTTCCTTAGTCATTTTAATAGAGGTGTTGTGATTAGCACTACTAGTTGGAATAGCTTCTACCCACTTGTAAACATAAGTAAACAGCAACCAAAATGTGTATACCCATAGAGGAGGAAAAGGTCCCATGTAATCACAAAACCCAAAATCAAATGGTTCAACAGAAGTGAATAATTCATAGCATTTCTGATGCCTTACCGATATTACCTATTCTTGCATTCATCACAAGATGAGACAAACTTACGAGCATCGTTGAAGAGAGTAGGCCAATAAAATCCAGATTGCAATACCTTGTGAGCAGTTCTGTCTCCCGCATGATGTCTCCATAAGCTTCGGATGTGAACTTGTCGAGTAGTAGATGTTTTCATATAAAAACTTTTCATGGAGTTCGCATGCAAAAGTTATGGCCCATTTTACAAAATTCTCGAGAGAGATTTGCAAAAAAGTCAAAAATCATGTTGTAAAATTGTGCTAACAACTAGACCACATTTCACATGGGAATCTTATTTATTTTTTGAACATTCTATATTTTTTTTGATTTTTTGATAGCTCCAGACCGATAAACCTCCTCGATAACATAGGGTCCTTCCCATTTGGAGAGGAGTTTTCCTGCAAAGAATCTGAAACGAGTTATTACAATTAGAACAATTCTCCAACTTTGAACTCACGCTTTTTGGATTCTTTTATCATGCCATCTTTTAACTTTTCTTTAAACAATTTGGCATTTTCATAAGCTTGGGTTCTCCATCATCTAATGAGCTAATATCAAATAACTTCTTTCACCGGCAAGTTTGAAATCATAGTTGAGCCTTTAATTGCCCAATATGCCTTTACGTTTAACTCAACCAAAGGCAAATGACAAGCTTTCCCATAAACCATTTTATAAGAGGACATACCCATAGATTTTTATATGTGTTCTATAAGCCCAAAGTGCATCATCTAACTTCTTAGACCAATTCTTCTGGGACCTATTGATAGTCTTTGCAAAATTAATTTTATTTCTCTATTTGCTAAGTTCAACTTGACCAGATAGACTGGATGATAGGGTGATGCAATTCTATGGTTAACATCATACTTGGCAACATTTTACGGAAAGCACCATGAATTAAAGTGTGTGAACCACCATCAGTCAATCAGGTATCTAGGACTCCAAACCTTGGGAAAATAACTTTCCTTAAGCATTTTAATAGAGGTGTGTGTGATCGACCCTACTAGTTGGAATAGCTTTACCCACTTAGTACAAATCAACAGCAACCAAATATGTGATACCATTAGGGAAGGAAAATGTCCCATGTAATCAAAACCCAAACATCAAATGGTTCAACAGCAAGTGAATAATTCATAGGCATTTCTTGACACTTACCATATTACCTATTCTTTGGCATTCATCACAAGTTGAGACAAAACTTACGGCACTCTTGAAGAGAGTAGGCCAATAAAATCCAGATTGGCAATACCTTGTGTGGAGCGTTCTGTCTCCCGCATGATGTCCTCCATAAGTTCGGATGTAACTTTTCGAGTAGATGATTTTCATATAAAAAACTTTTTTTTTTCAATCGGAGTTCGTATGCAAAAGTTAGACCCATTTACAAAATTATCGAGAGATTTTGCAAAAAAGTCGAAAATTCATTGTTTGTAAATTTGCTAACAACTAGACACAATATCACATGGGAATCTTATTTTTTTTATTTTTTTGACATTTCTATCATTTTTTTTTATTTTTTTGATAGCTCCAGACCGATAAACCTCCTCGATAACATAGGGTCCTTCCATTGGAGAGGAGTTTTCCTGCAAAGAATCTGAAACGAGAGTTATACAATAGAACATATTCTCCACTTTGAACTCACGCTTTTGGATTCTTTTATCAGCCATCTTTTAACTTTTTCTTAAACAATTTGGCATTTCATAAGCTTGGGTTCTCCTCATCTAATGAGCTAATATCAAATAACCCTTTCACGGCAAGTTTGAAACATAGTTGAGTTCTTTAATTGCCCAATATGCTTTATGTTCTAACTCAAGAGGCAAATGACAAGGTTCCCATAAACCATTTTATAAGAAGACATACCCATAGGATTTTTATATGCTGTTCTATAAGCCCAAAGGCATCATCTAATTTCTTAGACCAATTCTTCCGGGGACTATTGACAGTCTTTTGCAAAATTAATTTTATTCTCTATTGCTAAGTTCAACTTGACCATAGAATGAGGATGATAGGGTGATGCAATTCTATGGTTAACATCATACTTGGCAAGCATTTGACGGAAAGCACCATGAATAAGTGTGAACCACCATCAGTCATCAGGTATCTAAGGACTCCAAACCTTGGGAAAATAACTTCCTTAAGCATTTTAATAGAGGTGTTGTGATCAGCACTACTAGTTGGAATAGCTTCACCCCACTTAGTAACATAATCAACAGCAACCAAAATATGTGTAATACCATTAGAGGAAGGAAAAGGGTCCCTGTAATCAAAACCCCAAACATCAAATGGTTCAACAGCAAGTGAATAATCATAGGCATTTCTTGATGCTTACCGATATTACCTATCTTGGCATTCATACAAGATGAGACAAAACTTACGAGCATCGTTGAAGAGAGTAGGCCAATAAAATCCAGATTGCAAACCTTGTGAGCAGTTCTGTCTCCCGCATGATGTCCTCCATAAGCTTCGGATGTTGTAAAATGTCGGTAGATGATTTTTCATATAAAAACATTTCATCGGAGTTCGATGCAAAGTTATGCCACATTTTACAAATTCTCGAGAGATTTTGCAAAAAAGTCAAAAATTCAGTTTGTAAATTTTGCTAACAACTAGACCACATGTAACATGGGAATCTTATTTATTTTTGACATTTCTATCATTTTTTTTTATTTTTTTGTAGCTCCAACCGATAAACCTCCTCGATAACATAGGGTCCTCCTTTGGAGAGGAGTTTTCCTGCAAAGAATCTGAAACGAGAGTTAACAATAGAACATATTCTCCAACTTTGAACTCACGCTTTTGGATTCTTTTATCATGCCATCTTTTAACTTTTTCTTTAAAACAATTTGGCATTTCATAAGCTTGGGTCTTGCACCGGGCTTGGCCGGACAAGGTAGACTGCGACACATTGTCACAGTACCACCAGAGTCGCCTTGGTCACCGGAGCGGAGAGCTCGCCGAGGAGCTGACGGAGCCAGATGATAGTCCCGACCGCGTTGGCGACGCCGCGGGTATTGGTCGGCGCTGGAGCGCCGAGACAGTAGCCTGGCGCTTGGCGGACAAGGAAGACATGAGTACAAGGGCAGCGCCGAGGGAAAGCGCAGAAGAGCCCGACGTGGAGCGGCGGGGTGTCGAGGGCAGCGGCCCATGTCCGCGTCGCGTGAACGCAAGGATGTCGATCGTGGTCGAGGCACGAAGATGAAAGATGAAGGGACCGAGAGCGCCAGGTGCCCCGTATGTACCGATCGCAGCATTGACGAGCGGAGGTGGCATTCGACGAGGGTCATGCATGGGAAGGCAGGATTGCTGAACTGCATAGGCGATCTCCGGACGCGTGATGGTCGAGGTACTGCAAGGCCCCGACGATGCTCCGGTAGGCGAGGGGTCAGCAACGCAGGGCCGTCGGCGGAGGGTGAAGCTGCTCTTCGTGTCGATGGGTGTCGGGGAAGGGCGGCGGTGTCCATCCGGGCGATCCAGGGACCGTCAGCGTATTTTGTTGCGACAGGAAGAACACCGCAGCGGTTGAGGGGTGACACGGATGCCGAGGAAAGAAGGCGAGGGAGCCCAGGTCTTCATGCGAAACTCACCAGTTGAGGCGCCGGATGACATGCTGGAGCACGCCGGCGAAGACGCAGTGAGCACGGTGTCGTCGACGTAGGAGGAGAAACGCCGTGTCGTTGCCGTGCGGAAGAAGGTGAACAGAGACGAGTCCGAAAGCGTAGCTGTGTGTGATGATGAAGCCAAGGGAGCGTACGAAGCCGGCGAAGCGGAGGAACCAGGGTGGGGCGCTGCCTTTAGTCCGTTACAAGGGGACTTGGAGAGGGCGCAGACGGGCTCGTGGTTTGTCGGGGCGATGAGCCGTAGGCTGGAGGCAGTAGACCTCCTACTTCCAAGTTGCCAGGAGGAAGGCCGTTGGATACGCGAGTTGATGCACCGGCCCGCCACGCGACGCGCCGGCCAGGGTAGAGTAAGCACCGGGCGGATCGTTCACCGGCTGACGACGGGGGGGAGGGAGAACGTGTTCGCCGTAATCGCCGCCGAGCGTTTGAGGAAGCCGCGCACGACCCAGCGTGCTTTGTAGCGGGCCAGCGCACCGTCGGCGTCGTTTTTGTGCTTGAAGATCCACTTCATGTGATCAGCGTTGGCGCCGGGGGGACGCGACACAAGTTCCCACGTGCGATTTGGCGCACGAGAGCGGTCGTACTCAGCACGCATGGCGCCTCTAGCCATCGGGTCGCGGACGGCAGCGCGAAGAACGGGAGCGTGGCACCGGCGGACACCGATTGATGATGTAGAGGCGGGTGACGGGGATGGAAGAGCCGCGCTGAGCAGCGGACCATGGGCGCCGGGGTGGCTCGACGACAGGCGTGCGTTGGTTGCTGCAGGTAGCGGGCCGGAGACGAGTCCCCAAGAGCCGGTGGTGGAAGAGGTTGCTGTCGGAGACGAGACGGGCTGCCCAGGACGCAGGTGGGCAGGACGAGGACGAAGCCGATCCGCAAGAGGATGGTTGCCCGCGGCAGGACCGACGAGATGGCACGCGCGCCGTTGCTGGTTGCTGAGGACGAGCGCTCTTGGGCAGGAACTTGGTGGAGACCGTACGCACCGGGAGAACGGGGCGACGCTGAGGGCCCCGGAGCCGCTGTCAGAGCCAGGCAGGGATGCGCGCGGCAGCGGACGAGGCCGCAGGACGAGCGGGGGACCCGGCAGGCAGGAAGGCAACGACGGGCAGGAAGGCGACGGAGGAGAGGCTGTGGTTTTTTTTTGAAGAGGCCACGAAAGGGAAACACTGTTTCGTGGAAGAGGACATGGCGGGTACGTGAGGACGCGGCGTGGAGGCCAGGTCGAAACAGCGAAAAACCGCGGTGTGATGGGTGGGGTACCCGAGGTGCGACGCAGGGACAGAGCGTGGCCCGAGCTTATGGCGAGTGGGTGGGCGGTGAACGTTCGTGGCCCGAGCTGGTCCATCATCAAGATGTAAAAAGCTGGAAAGGAAAGAAACTAGTGTGGTGGATACCTGAAACGGGAGCCGGGTGGGTTTTGCCAAAGGAAGGCGTGACCGACGGGTGGCTACGGGCAGAACTCCAGAGGCCCAAATCGCGGCCGACGGCGCGAAATGGAGGCCAGGGCCCCGGAGATGGCCAAGACGTTGGTTGTGACACAGGCCTGGTCTGTGGCTGGCGCCGGCGAAGATGCTCGGGGAGAGGGAGGGGAAGTGACGGCCCGCACCAAGGGGTGGTTGGTAGAGACGCCTCGGAGTCACATCGGGAAGGAATCACCACCCCCTGGTTCGAAGGTCCTGACAGAGAGAAAGAAACCACGGCGTCAATTCAACGAATGGGATAGGAACGACAGAGTAGAAGTTGCGAAATGAAAGGATATTTTGACTAGCGATGGAGAGACAAGAACGTTGCGGTAGAGGAAGGGGATAGGGATGTGCTGGTGATCTGCGCGCCCGTGCAAGGGTGTGATGATGGGCAAGCGCTCACCATGCCCACGTGAGGGAGGCAATAGTAGAGGACGGGAGAGTGGGAGGAGATTACCAGGAGGAGACGTCATGTGCGCCGCAGCGCCGGAGTCGAGGTACACTACGGTGCACTTCCAGAGGATGAGGGTCCGGCCGATGCGCTGTGGAGGCAGGCATGGAGCGCGGCCATGTCCAGGGATGGTGGGGCGCGTTCCAATGAGCTGGTGGGGGACGCCGGGGGGTGGCCGCTAGGACCGGCAGAACCAGAGACGGTGGGAGGGATGCCGTAGCCTGGAGGAGGAGCGCACCGGAGACGTAGGTTGGGGGCGCGGCCGGCGACGGGGGGCGGCGAAACATGGCTTGCTGAGCGGGCGTACCAGGGCGGGGCCCGAGCACTCCGGCTCCAGGGCGCGCGCCAGTGAACGCCAGGACCTGGACCAGGACGGTCCAGATGCGTTGGCACGGGCGCAGGAGTGCGGGTACACCGGAGGAGGCCCCCGAGGAGCTGAGGAGGACGGCGCGGGAGGGACGCCGCCGCCGGTTGCAACGTCCGCGGCCGACGCCCGCGCCCGAGCCCTGGTTGGTGTGCTCGGCGGTGGTGTAGGTGGTGTCGGGAGAACCAACACGGCCGGCGACGAGGGCGTGCGCAGACTGTTGACGAGCGGACTGCTCTGCTCGGTGACTGCTCCTCAAGCAGAAGGAGAGACGCACCTGCAGGAACGACGGGGAGCGGGACCTGCGAGGCGGTGATGTGGGGGATGGCGGAGTGGTACTGCCGGTTCAGGCCGCGGAGCAGGTGAAGACTGCCGCGGATCGGTCACCGTCTGCCGAGGCTCGGAGTGATCGTGTTGACCGACTTGAGCTTGGTGGCAGACGCCAATGATCTTCATATCGCTCTGAAACGCCGGCATGGTTACTCGGCGTAGAGGTAGAAAGCGCGTGCGGAGTTGGTTGTCGCGGAAGATTCCCATTCGACCGCAAATCAGACGTCAGAGCGGTTGTCGCCGGTTCATGACGGCGTCGAGCAGCTCCGGCGAGATGGTGGTTAGAGCCAGGGGACGACGACGTGGTCGGCCATGCCACCACTAGGGATTGTGCGTGACAGTGGACGGCCGTGGAGTCGCCTGGGCGCGGGATGGGAGAGAAAATGCGATGCCGGGTCGAAGTGGCGACGCCACTCCGTGGAGTTGCCGGCGAGGATGGTCAGGGTGACCGGGACATGGCGCCGGATGTCACGGTCTGCAGGGATGGAGGAGGCGATTTGGTGCGGGGGAGGGAAGCCACTGGGGCGGGAGAAGAGAGCAGGAGGGTGGACGACAAGGCCTACGCAGGCACGGCAGTTGCAGCAGCCGGCGGTGGCGTAGCCAAAGGGACGACGTGAGAGGACGCCGTCGACGCAGCGACTGAGAGGAGTGAGGGAACGAAGGGTGTTGTCGTCCATTGGCGGCGGAAGAGGGAACGGCGACCTGCGCGAATGGATTGAGCAGGTCGGGGGGCTGTGGAGTCTGATACCATATAGCGAGAAGGATTAGGACTTCTTTTTGAATGATTCACCACACTTGATATCTATAGCTCTCGGCTGGGTCTTATGTACAGGTTAAAAGGTCAGCCAGCCAGGGAGGATCAGGGGGACTCCATACTGGATCGTGCGCCACGATCACTAATGGCGTGCGCACGTACAGACACACACCACTATACCGGGAAAATGTATACCACAAACACGGTATAGTTCACAACACCATGGCGTGTAATAATGGCGATTGATACAAAAATGTTAAGGATTTAGCCACATCATCAATGATAAGTATAGATGCGCAGAAAGTCACGAGATAATCTACTAGAATGTTATATTCCGTTTGCAAGCACGGTAATTGTTAGTGTAAAGTAAAAAAGGACACTAATCCAGCAGGAAACATTCAAACTATTGACTACTAGTATCGAGAGGCGCCCGGCCAGGAACTCAATCAGTGTGGAATGATGCGCACGGCGACGGGAGGACGGGACGACGGACGGAACAGGTCGACGCGCAACGATTTACACGATTTTTGACAATGCACGGTAGAAAATTTCAACAGAGACCGATTACCGAATCCAGTCAGCGTATTGGTATTTGGTAGTACTAGTAGTGGTTCGCATGAGCATGTAGTATGCATCGCCAGTACTATTGTTATGATACGCCACAGCACGGCCGCAAACACGCACGATGAAGCGCGTTCGCATTTGTCCTCTGCCTACTGAAGATTTGTCTACGTCCTAAATATTGTCTTTTTAGAGATTTCAATAAGTGATAATACAAAGCAAAATGGTGATCTACACTCGGAAAATATATACTATATACATCCGTACTGGTAATAGTCAATTTGAAATATCTTAAAATGAAAAATTACGTACACTTTGTACTAAAAATTTCGGGACGGAGAGGAGTACATACATACAACTGTAAAAAAAATGTCAGTTCTGATCGGTCTTCCCTTTCTCCAGGGTAGGAAGGTGTGTTTGCAGTTGGGCGTTGACATGCATCCCCATCAGGGCAACATGCCTGCCTGATACCAACGTGGAGTCACGTTCATGCATAGGCAGACAGATTTTAATTGACGCCGCCCCGGCCCGGCAACATACAAGTCAGCAGTACCCTCAAAAAAAAACATAAAAGTCAGCAGTTCAGCGCCACCGATCTGTTCATCTTCTTCTTCCTCCTCGGACCTGCCCTGCACCGGCAGGCAGCAGTCGGTAGATGCTATAAAAAAGGGAGGCAGAGTCCCCTCTCCTTCATCACCACCACAGCGATGAGTCCACAGCACAGCAGAGCACCCTTCTTCTTTATATTCTACTCACACGCAAAGTCCCTCCCCCTCCCTAGGTACGTTGCTTTGTTGCGTCAGTCTCCCTCCTCCTGCCTGGTGATCTCCTCATGATAATCGCTCCGGCAGATCTCTCCACACCGCCGGGAGGGAGGGTCGGGTCAGATCGCCCCCAGATTCATTGCCAGCCGACTAACACCTCATTTCCGCACATCAGATCGACCGCTAGGCTGGATAAGATCCAGCCATGGCTCCCTCCAAGAAGTCGCGCCCCCCGCCGCCACCACCAAGGAGCCATCCACCAACGCAACGGGACACCGGCCGCCGCCCCAGACCAAGGCCCCGGCGCTGAACGAGCGGATCCCTTCCTCCTCTCCCGCCGCTCCGTCGCCGCCCACCGTGGCACGCCTGGGATCGTGGCCCCGACGCGCCCCCACCACTTCAACTGCGTAAGCACGCAATTTCTTCTTCGCCCGGCCACCACACCATTCGGCCGCCGCGCTAACTAAATCTCAATCCATCTTGCAACTCCAGGTGACGGAGATCCCCAAGGGGGCCAAGGTCAGTACGAGCTGGACAAGAAGACGGGGCTCATCAAGGTGGACCGGGTGCTCTATCCTCCGTCGTTACCCCGCACACAACTACGGCTTCATCCCGCGCCACCCTCTGCGACGACTCCGACCCCTCGACGTCATCGTCATTCATGCAGGAGCCGTCGTCGGGGTGCTTCCTTCGGCCAAGGCCATCGGCCTCACTGCCCATGAAGACCAGTGGTCCACTGCTCTGTTTCTTCTTCTTTGCTTCCTGTATATCTGAGTTGACGGACGAAGGTGTTTGCTTCGAAATTCCCAAGTCTGAACAAGTCTTTCTGGAACATTTGAAAAACAGGGCGAGGCTGATGACAAGGATCAATCGCCCGTCTGTGCCATGACCCGAGTACCGCCACTTAACGACATCAAGGAGCCCACCCCACCGCCTACGCCGAGATCAGGAGGTTCTTCGAGGACTGTAAGCATGCACCCTGAACTCTGATCCATCAGGCTAGTCAGAGAGAATGTGCTCCTGAAGTGTGTTTTTCTCGTTCCTGAATGTGTTTCTTTGATGTTTGGAGAATTCAGACAAGAAGAACGAGAACAAAGAGGTGGCCGTCAACGACTTACCTGCCGTCGAGGGACGCCTACGAGGCCATAGTCCAGCACTCCATGTACAGTCACCCATTCCCCGGTTTTTGATCTCGATTCATTTCGAAACAGAGCAAAGTAGCCGACCATTCAAAGTGATATATGTTATCAACTGATTGCTGACTGTTGCATGATTCTCCGTTTCAGGATCTCTATTGCCACCTACATTTGCTAGGGCCTCGAAGGTATGATAATAGATACAGGTGATGCCATTCCGCTTGCGCAGGTCGTCATGTGACGAAACATTATTAGTGTTCGAGAGCGTTACCTAGCTCCATAAGTCATAACAGAAATACTTCTGTTTGTGGTACCTACCTGGCATACATTACAATACTTAGTATATGAGATGATCGCCCAAACCTTGCCATTAAGGTAGTAGTAGCCAGAGAAAAGGCATTCTTTCCCAACTACCATTATGTAATTACGATTTCCGCTGGTGAATTAGAGATGTTTGGTTCTACTTTCCCCACATTGCAATCTCTGCTTTTAGGGTAGTTGCAAAAATCTCGCTGAATGTTATTTTTGTCGCAACTGGACGGAGTTACTACCAAACCAAGAGAAGGTAAGCACTTCACCACAGTCAGTCAGTTAAGGGCATGATTGTGCCAACACAAAGAAAAGAAAGGCAGAAAGCAGTGGGTTTCCAATCCCTATCAACGTGATAAGTGGATTTTGTTATTCACATATCACGACAGTAATTAGAGAATTGCATGAAATACATAAAGACGCATCATATTATCATCTTCGAAACAGGTTCTAAAATCAGAAAAGAGAGGAGCATTTGCATAACCGATCTGAGTTACAGGGCATTGCTCATGTTCACCTTTCATGGCAACAATAAAATAAATAAATATCCTTTGCCAGCTGGTTCGGGCGAAACAATGTGAATCACGACAGATTTCAGTGCATTAAGTAATAGGTCTGGCCAGATACTCTGATCAGCCAGCCCAGGCTATGGTTGCTTTGACCGCAGTTGCAGGCAGGGTTGTACAAATGGAAGATCAGATATGTCAGCGGCTCATCTCGTCACATTTCATCATCTCTTCGTCTAGGAATTTCATGAGTGGGCAGGCCATGTTGCCATGTTCTGCAAATTTGGAGAATTATTCATCACCAGCTTCATCAAGCAGTTACAACAAACTTAACAGAGACAAATCCCATCTGTTCAGTATATATGAGTTAGAATTAGCATCAGCGAGCGGATACTAAGAGACCGCACGACAATATCTCGGATAATCGTTTTCCACCCACATTACACATCCACTTGTCAGATGCAGAAAAGAGGCCAGGCAACAAGGATTGATTCCAAAGCATAGAAAAATACGATTGAGCTAAGGTGTGCATTGGTTTTGTGCCCAAATCATTCAAACAAAAAGCTTGTGTTGCTAAGGTTGGTTTTGGCACAAAACAAAGACACTTGTATACATTTCTCATACATAAGTTAGTTCTGCTGGCTACAGCACATATTATGGCATGCCTAAGTCTGCCAAAAAGCCAAAGAATAACACATCCATGGAGTGATGATCAAGTGAATCTTCTGCTGCCTATCGCCAGCAGCATCGGCCAACCAAAATGGTGTGCTACGGAACGGTCCATGTTCATCTCAAATGAAGGACTGCCGCAGCTCCGCTCTACTCGTTCTTAAACATCATGCAAACTTGGTCAAACATCCAGGGAGAATTTGTAGGGAAGCAACCGTAGAACATTAATGGTGGCAGCATTGGTGTGCTCCCTACAAGTAATGCTGGGGTACTCCACTTCCAAGTTCTAGCGAGGGGTCTTTCAAAAATTGAGCCTCTTTCCCGCAAAAAAGATAAGTACATTTGAACATGTTTCCACTAACAAGCAGATTACATTCAAGCTGGAGAATTGCAATGTATGATGTGCGGCCTTCAAATTAAGACCTGCAATGTGTGACCACAGTTCGCCATCAAAGATCTGTGCTTGGTGGCCCTTCCGGGCAAAAGTCTCCCACACGCGGGCACTCTCAAACTCACTTATCGTTGTTGAGGTACACGACATCAACAAGGTCATTTCCCATGTTATTACGGATAACAACATGATTTTTCATTAGGTGAGACCAAGAAGCCACGGATCAAAAGCTCGTGAGCTGCCCAGATGGCTGGTAGTGTCCCATGAATTTGTCCCACAATCCCTATGTCCCCATCTAGAAACTCTTAGATTGCAGGCATCCCGACATCCGCTGAATAAAGACGACCATGAAACGGAAATGGTTGGATTCCGCCAAGCCTGCCAACCAGGCATTACCATGGTTGACACGTTGTGGATGTTGGCAGATAGACCTCGCTCACAACCTGGCGGTGAGAATCAAGTCCCTTTAGGAACCATTGCCAATTCCTATACAAACTCCAGTGAACGGCACCATTCCTGTGTTCATTCATGATGCAAGGTACCAAATTATTCCTGTTCGGATGTGTAAAATCAGCAGATCTTAGCGTCTCTGTGTCCGTCATCTCCCGCCGGGCAAATAGAGCAGTTTGTTTATGACACAAGAGCCAAACAAAGAGCGCTTTCCGTAGAAATCATCTGAGAGCCCGGTGCACTTGTTTGTCGAGTAGGTAATACACGACATGCCTCATAGACCACAGTACTGGGTTTGTTGCCACCAAAAGGTCACAAATAGCAAGCCATGAGAAAAGCGCAACCAAAAGCCCCGGCTTCCGAATACTCTTGGTTGGAATGGAGGAAGTGACCTCCAGAGTGGATGCACTGGAATCAAAGGCATGCCACGACAGTTTCTTGATCACGATCCGTTTGAAGAGTATAAACCCATTCTTTGCATGCCAAATTCTTCCGCAGGAGTAATAGAATAATTCCCAGATTAACAGTCGGCTCCAACTTTTTAAGGATACTAACACGAAGATTGGGTGCTCGGCTCGAGAAACCCGCATCAGCATGAAATAGCACAGGTCATCAGGAAGGCCAGGGCGAGAGAAGCGGGCGCCTGATGTCGGCACCTCCTTGCGTGCAGCTCCTTGTCTTGCGCTGGTTCGGTTATAGCATCAGGTTTGCATGCACAGCCTAGCACCAGGGACAAAACCACCTTTCTAGAATTGACGACAGTTTAAGGCCCCCATCTTACCCGCCAGTAGCAAAGAAGATTCCCTGCAAAACAATTGACCAAAATCATATTAAGAGGCCTTTATTCATCTGATGTGGAACACAAAAGTATGAAAACAACACCAAAAGGGAAGTAGTATATTACATATACAAGGACACACACACAACTTGTCCACCCCACTAGCAAAATATGTTCGAACTCATCATTAATTTGTGTTATCATATGAAATAGAGGGAATGGATCAGTCAACTTGTTTGAATGAATTAAAATGTGATAACTTATGAATGTAAAGATCAAGTGGCTGTGAATTGGCTAGAAGTTAGAAACCCGGAGTTATTATTCTTGTTCACACCTGAATCACATGAGAAGGAAAAAAATACAAATTACAAAGATGGTAGTGTAGAAAAAGGAAACTATACCTTGTTCAATTTGTAAAGTGAGAATGTACCAACGAAAGTTATATCCCTCCGTCCCACATATAAGATGGTTTTGCAAAGATGGTGAAGAAAAAGGAAAATGCTTATACTTGTGGGGACATGGTGGACTTGCAAAAACGTCGGGGATTGTGGGGACAGCGGGAGAAAGGAACAATGTGGTTTTGGCTTGGTTTGTGATTACTAAATTCCAATACTTAAAGACGCACGGTGCTACAGCTCCTTCAGCTACACATTATAAAGGAATGATCAAGAGATGATCCTCGCTATAAACTATCCATGGGCAGAGACCCATGCAGATGAAGGAGAAGGAATGATCACAAATAGTACTGATCATATGAAATTCCATGTAAATGTGTTTCTAACCAAAGAGTACCTCTGACACAGTATCTTAAGATTAAAGCCAACACTAAAATGTCACTCTAAAATTAATTCACGGATTAAAGGAACAGTCACCTCCACGGTTACCTGAACTGAACTCCAAAAACAGCTGAAGCACCCAGATCCAACTCAAATCACAAAAATGAACTAATTTTGTCCTCGCCTTGGAAGATAATAATAACTCATGCCAAAAAAAATCCTGACCCCATTGCACGATCTATGTTAAAACAAAAGCATTAAAGCAACCGAGTCCAAGAGGCAAAACCCTAATTCAATTGTACTACAGGAATTCTCAAGCAATGCTGTTGTATGACCGAGGAAAATAGCAGTTACACAATCACGCTTAAGCTAAAAGAAACACTAAAGCATGCTTAACTGACAAAACATCAGTATTAAATTTCCATGTATTAATCGTGATTCTAACCAAAGAAGTAGCCACTTCATTGATGTTGGGTGTGAATTAAATGATCTGACAGAAAAATCATTGCAGAAACACGCGGCATCACATTTGATACAAGCTATAGCAAAACACATATAGAACAAATTAGTGTGTGGGTTCCAGCAAGTCATATCTCTACTGGCACCAAAAAATTTCTGCACGGCAGGCCCTCTAGATCAAAACAACACTAACATGTCACTAAGAGGATTTCACAATGATAAAGAACGATACAAGCTTCTACATTGGACACTGCAAACTGACAAGCTTCATCGGCCATCAGCAATTCAGCACGAATGCCATTAAAAATATCTAAGAATCCCAGCAGCCTAGCCTGAATTACTACTCTCGTTATCCTTAGTTTGGACTGCTATGGGTATGCTAATCAGTCGTAATGTCATCATTTTACCCTGTCTGCCAGCCCTCCCCTTAGCCATGTGAGGCCCTTGTCCTACTCCTTTCTCACCATGGCCGCTGAATTTCGCGGGATAGTATTCGAACCAGAGGATAATTATGGTCAGATATTCTATAATTCCAGTCGCGGCTGATGCTCCAAATCATAAGGCCTCCGGCAGCAGGCCAGGCGAAAAGAAACACCAGAGACGCCCCCGCCCCGTTCATGACAGTCGAAGCCAGCGTTCGCCAGATCCGGCGGGAAGCACCGGCGAGTTGAGAGAGAAATCCAGATAGAAGTAGAAGGGGTGCGGAAATCCACAGTCTTTGCTCGGCGCGCCGGCGGCGCTGCATGAGCTGCTCGATCTGCCCGTCCAGGACCCCCGCAGCCGCTGCTCGTACACAGGTTCGTACGCACAGCCTCGCCGGCGTCGGCTCCTCCTCCGCCTACTCTAGGAGAAAACAACTCGAGCGCCGCGTTCGAGCTCGTCGCCGGGCGGATAAGGGGGAAAGGTGGATTTTTTTTCTTCGAGAACAGGGGTGGGTGGGGGAGAGAAGAGAGAGAGAGTGGGGAGGAGGCTGGGAGAGCAGCGGGGAAGGAGCGGACGTGTGACGGGGAAAGCCATCCGCCACAGGCCCAATCTGTCCACACGGCACCACTAAAATAGGGATTCTGTTCGTCTAAAAAAAAAAGGATTCTGTTTCTTAAAAAAACCTAAAATATGGATCTAGTTCTAAAAAACTAAAATATGGATTCTGAAAAAAAAACTCAATTTTATATACCCTTGCACATCGACTCCAAAAAAAAAGGGTATATAAATGATATTAGAAAGTTCAAAATTCTATCGCGGGTTGGTGTTTTATGTCTGATGGCGTCGTGTCTCACCGGAACCTTATCTCCTGCACTAGTTGTAACTCGCAGCTAGTCCTGGCTATGGGCAGCCGGCCCGACCCGGCCCGGCCGACGCTGCTCCCGGGTCGGGCCCAAGCCTAGATTTTGAGCCCGAAGGCCCTGGCCGGGCCCGGGCCCGGCGTTTTCGCGATTTCCTGAAGGGGGCCGGCCCGAGGCCTGGCGGGCTTTTACGAGGGCTGTGGGAGAACAGCAATTAATAATAGTTATTCTTTTGTTTATAGGCTTGAAGCTAGGTTTGGCCCTCAAGATGTGTCATTTAGCTTTGAGCGTTCAAATGATCTGTTAGAGCACATTTCTCCATGTGTGTTTTTGGGAATTGATACAATCCCAATGATGTTGTTCTCGGAGAGGTCAATGTGGATGTGTGTCTTAGTCATCCAGCTCCTTCCAACCGACAAAGTTTAAGCACCCTCCGCCTTGTTGGGGAGCATGTGAGATTTTGCGTTTCCTGACTCTGTCTAGCCAAACATGTGTGGCGTTCTACAAAGCCTCTCTAGCGTATTTCTTCTCTATGAGTTTGGATTTGCTACGCAAATGGTGGATGCCGACGTCTTACTGGTCTAAATAACATACTATCTCGTCTACCCTACCCACTGGTTACACAAGCTCTGGGTTTAACAAGTTGGCTCCGCTGAGATGGAGGACCCAGATGCGCCACGAGTTTTGCTCACGGCACGTTGGCGATGGATGATGAAGTAGACTTCGACATCCATTGAAGACTTAATGCCTTTTTTATTTTTTGAGGGTAATTTGTAATGGTCCGTGATGCTCAATAAACATATACGACCTTTGGTCTTTTCATTTTTTTAACCTGTTTCTTATAGGCTTATATAAAGACCGATATTTCAAGATTGATCAAAAACTGGTAGTAACACATAAATATAGCTACACCTATACACTGAGAAAAAAAAACACACTTATTGCCATCTCCTGGCAAGGGCCCGAACCCATCCTGTGTCCGCTCAATAGTATATACCCTTGCACATCGACTAAAAAAAGAGTATATAAAATCATTATTAAAAGTTCACAATTCTATCGCAGGTTGTGCTGTTAGGCCAGATGGGGGTCGAGTCTCACAGGAACATTATCTCTGCATTGGTTGTACTCCCAGCTCCTCGCTGGAACAAATCTCTATCTTTGTCACAATTGTCGAACTCCTCCATCGGCAACTTGATTCGCCGTGCAATGACCAACATTAATAATAATCTTCTTTGTTTTTACGATGCTTGAAGCTAGGTATGGCCTTTCAAGATGTGTCATTTAGCTTTGAGCACTCCAAATAGTCATTCAACGCCTTTTTAAGGGAAATGAGCATGATATAGGCCTAACGTTTTCCACCGATTATTGTCCATTATGAATTCTGGTACATGGTCTATTTGCCCTTGTAAGGAGCAAGATATCCTGTGTGGTTTGGATAGCTCGAATCGATGAGGTAATATTTTCTATATAAAGGGCGACAACATAGTTATATATTCAGCGAAAACTATATATTTCACCGATCAAGTATCATATTTTTTCAGTAATGGAAGTCCACTCATGGCCTAAATGTATGTTTGTACATGTTGGGGTGCACTACTAGGAAAAGGCTACCTAGTGGCCCCTGTTTTGGCCATTAATGACGCACTTACAGGGTGCGCCACTATCATCACGCATTAGTAACTAATAATATATGGCGCACCCCTGGTGCGCCATTAGTATACCAGACATATCGTGGCGCACCAGGAAGTGCGCCATTAGTATGTCCCCTGGTGCGCGCCATTAGTATGCCTCCCAGGGGGCCATATTTACCTTGTGCTCTGGGTTACTAATGGCACACTTTCTTGTGGTGCGCCATTACTAAGTCAGATAGTAATGGCGCACCACATAGAAGTGCGCCTCATTACTAACAAAAATTTTTCAAAAAAAATTTCAAATGTTTTTTTTCAATTTTTTTTTTTTTTTTCTTAAACTCGGGTCACTATGGTTAATCTCAGGGCAATAATGCTTAATCTCAAGTCAATCGCACTAAGTGGTCAAACTTCCCGAAAGGTCACCCATCCTCACACTATCCAGCCCGAGTCACGCAACTTCGCAGTTTATCCAACCCCAGCACACCTCACTTAAAAGCACTTGGTTGACATATTTATAATATCAATCCTATTAAACATTGTTGATGTCTAGACTTGTTCAGTGTTCATAGGTGATGAAATTTTGAAAAAATATTTCAAACTTCCCGGTCATATTACGTATTCATATTTTGAAAAAAAATTCAAAAAAAAAAATCGAAAACCAATTTTTTTTCTGTTACTAGTGGCGCACCTAGCAAATGGTGCGCCACTAGTAAGTTTGAATTTTTTCCATTTTTCCCCTCTAGATCTTAAAAGCTCCGTATCTTCATTCGTTAGTTTTGGGGATCTTGAAAATTGTTTAACGGGGTACCCCAGCTTTAAATTCCGATGTAACTTTTCAAGTAGATGATTTTTCAATAAAAAACCTTTTCATCGGAGTTCGTATGCAAAAGTTATGCCCATTTTACAAATTCTCGAGAGATTTTGCAAAAAAGTCGAAAATTCATGTTTGTAAATTTTGCTAACAACTAGACCACATATCACATGGGAATCTTATTTTTTTGACATTTCTATCATTTCTTTATTTTTTTTATTTTTTTGATAGCTCCAGACCGATAAACCTCTCGATAACATAGGGTCCTTCCCATTGGAGAGGAGTTTTCTGCAAAGAATCTGAAACGAGAGTTATACAATAGAACATATTCTCCAACTTTGAACTCACGCTTTTGGATTCTTTATCATGCCATCTTTTAACTTTTTCTTTAAACAATTTGGCATTTCATAAGCTTGGGTTCTCCATTCATCTAATGAGCTAATATCAAATAACCTCTTTTCACCGGCAAGTTTGAAATCATAGTTGAGTTCTTTAATTGCCCAATATGCTTTATGTTCTAATCAAGAGGCAATGACAAGGTTCCCATAAACCATTTTATAGAGACATACCCATAGGATTTTTATATGGTGTTCTATAAGCCCAAAGTGCATCATCTAATTTCTTAGACCAATTCTTCCGGGACCTATTGACAGTCTTTTGCAAATTAATTTTATTTCTCTATGCTAAGTTCAACTTGACCACTAGACTGGGATGATAGGGTGATGCAATCTATGGTTAACATCATACTTGGCAAGCATTTTACGGAAAGCACCATGAATAAAGTGTGAACCACCATCAGTCATCAGGTATCAAGGACTCCAAACCTTGGGAAAATAACTTCCTTAAGCATTTTAATAGAGGTGTTGTGATCAGCACTACTAGTTGGAATAGCTTCTACCCACTAGTAACATAATCAACAGCAACCAAATATGTGTATACCCATTAGAGGAAGGAAAAGGTCCCATGTAATCAAAACCCAAACATCAAATGGTTCAACAGCAAGTGAATATTCATAGGCATTTCTTGATGCTTACCGATATTACCTATTCTTGGCATTCATCACAAGATGAGACAAACTTACGAGCATCGTTGAAGAGAGTAGGCCAATAAAATCCAGATTGCAATACCTGTGAGCCGTTCTGTCTCCCGCATGATGTCCTCCATAAGCTTCGGATGTAACTTGTCGAGTAGATGATTTTTCATATAAAAAACTTTTCAT
Source organism: Thinopyrum elongatum (assembly GCA_011799875.1). NCBI lineage: Eukaryota > Viridiplantae > Streptophyta > Magnoliopsida > Poales > Poaceae > Thinopyrum > Thinopyrum elongatum. Next base: position 668,491,592 of record CM022299.1, on the reverse strand, counting down.
CGGAGTTCGCATGCAAAAGTTATGCCCATTTTACAAATTCTCGAGAGATTTTGCAAAAAAGTCAAAAATTCATGTGTTGTAAATTTGCTAACAACTAGACCACATCACATGGGAATCTTATTATTATTTTTTGACATTTCTATCATTTTTTTTTTTTTTTTGATAGCTCCAGACCGATAAACCTCCTCGATAACATAGGGTCCTTCCCATTTGGAGAGGAGTTTTCCTGCAAGAATCTGAAACGAGAGTTATACAATAGAACATATCTCCAACTTTGAACTCACGCTTTTGGATTCTTTTATCATGCCATCTTTTACTTTTTTTTTTAAACAATTTGGCATTTTCATAAGCTTGGGTTCTCCATCATCTAATGAGCTAATATCAAATAACCTCTTTTCACCGGCAAGTTTGAAATCATAGTTGAGTTCTTTAATTGCCCAAATGCTTTATGTTCTAACTCAAAAGGCAAATGACAGCTTTCCCATAAACCATTTTATAAGGAGACATACCATAGGATTTTATATGCTTTCTATAAGCCCAAAGTGCATCATCTAACTCTTAGACCAATTCTTCCGGGACCTATTGACAGTCTTTTGCAAAATTAATTTATTTCTCTATTGCTAAGTTCAACTTGACCACTAGACTGAGGATGATAGGGTGATGCAATTCTATGGTTAACATCATACTTGGCAAGCATTTTACGGAAAGCACCATGAATAAAGTGTGAACCACCCAGTCATCAGGTATCTAGGGACTCCAAACCTTGGGAAAATAACTTCCTTAAGCATTTTAATAGAGGTGTTGTGATCAGCACTACTAGTTGGAATAGCTTCTACCCACTAGTAACATAATCACAAGCAACCAAAATATGTGTATACCCATTAGAGGAAGGAAAATGTCCCATGTAATCAAAACCCCAAACATCAAATGGTTCAACAGCAAGTGAATAATTCATAGGATTCTTGACACTTACCGATATTACCTATTCTTTGGCATTCATCACAAGATGAGACAAACTTACGAGCATCCTTGAAGAGAGTAGGCCAATAAAATCCAGATTGCAATACTTGTGAGCAGTTCTGTCTCCCGCATGATGTCCTCCATAAGCTTCGGATGAACTTTCGAGTAGATGATTTTTCATATAAAAAACTTTTCATCGGAGTTCGTATGCAAAAGTTATGCCCATTTTACAAATTCTCGAGAGATTTTGCAAAAAAGTCGAAAATTCATGGTTGTAAATTTTGCTAACAACTAGACCACATATCACAGGGAATCTTATTTTTTTTTTTATTTTTTGACATTTCTATCATTTTTTTTTATTTTTGATGCTCAGCCGAAAACCTCCTCGATAACATAGGGTCCTTCCCATTTGGAGAGGAGTTTTCCTGCAAAGAATCTGAAACGAGAGTTATACAATAGAACATATTCTCCAACTTTGAACTCACGCTTTGGATCTTTTATCATGCCATCTTTTAACTTTTTCTTTAAACAATTTGGCATTTCATAAGCTTGGGTTCTCCATTCATCTAATGAGCTAATATCAAATAACCTCTTTTCACCGGCAAGTTTGAAATCATAGTTGAGTTCTTAATTGCCCAATATGCTTTATGTTCTAAATCAAGAGGCAATGACAAGGTTTCCCATAAACCATTTTATAGAAGACATACCCATAGGATTTTTATATGGTGTTCTATAAGCCCAAAGGGCATATCTAATTTCTAGACCAATTCTTCCGGGACCTATTGACAGTCTTTTGCAAAATTAATTTATTTCTCTATTGCTAAGTTCAACTTGACCACTAGACTGAGGATTATGGGTGATGCAATTCTATGGGTTAACATCATACTTGGCAAGCATTTACGGAAAGCACCATGAATAAAGTGTGAACCACCATCAGTATCAGGTATCTAAGGACTCCAAACCTTGGGAAAATAACTTCCTTAAGCATTTTAATAGAGGTGTTGTGATCAGCACTACTAGTTGGAATAGCTTCTACCCACTTGTAACATAATCAACAGCACCAAAATATGTGTATACCCATTAGAGGAAGGAAAAGGTCCCTGTAATCAAAACCCCAAACATCAAATGGTTCAACAGCAAGGAATAATTCATAGGCATTTCTTGACTTACCCGATATTACCTATTCTTTGGCATTATCACAAGATGAGACAAAACTTACGAGCATCTTGAAGAGAGTAGGCCAATAAAATCCAGATTGCAATACCTTGTGAGCAGTTCTGTCTCCCGCATGATGTCCTCCATAAGCTTGATGTTAACTTGTGAGTAGATGATTTTTCATATAAAAAAACTTTTCATCGGAGTTCGCATGCAAAAGTTATGCCCATTTTACAAATTCTCGAGAGATTTTGCAAAAAAGTCGAAAATTCATGTTTGTAAATTTTGCTAACAACTAGACCACAT
>CM022299.1:668414578-668489048 GCA_011799875.1 Thinopyrum elongatum | reverse complement strand
TTTTTTTGATAGCTCCAGACCGATAAACCTCCTCGATAACATAGGGTCCTTCCCATTTGGAGAGGAGTTTTCCTGCAAAGAATCTGAAACGAGAGTTATACAATAGAACATATTCTCCAACTTTGAACTCACGCTTTTGGATTCTTTTATCATGCCATCTTTTAACTTTTTCTTTAAACAATTTGGCATTTTCATAAGCTTGGGTTCTCCATTCATCTAATGAGCTAATATCAAATAACCTCTTTTCACCGGCAGGTTTGAAATCATAGTTGAGTTCTTTAATTGCCCAATATGCTTTACGTTCTAACTCAAGAGGCAAATGACAAGGTTTCCCATAAACCATTTTATAAGAAGACATACCCATAGGATTTTTATATGGTGTTCTATAAGCCCAAAGTGCATCATCTAATTTCTTAGACCAATTCTTCCGGGACCTATTGATAGTCTTTTGCAAAATTAATTTTATTTCTCTATTGCTAAGTTCAACTTGACCACTAGACTGAGGATGATAGGGTGATGCAATTCTATGGTTAACATCATACTTGGCAAGCATTTTACGGAAAGCACCATGAATAAAGTGTGAACCACCATCAGTCATCAGGTATCTAGGGACTCCAAACCTTGGGAAAATAACTTCCTTAAGCATTTTAATAGAGGTGTTGTGATCAGCACTACTAGTTGGAATAGCTTCTACCCACTTAGTAACATAATCAACAGCAACCAAAATATGTGTATACCCATTAGAGGAAGGAAAATGTCCCATGTAATCAAAACCCCAAACATCAAATGGTTCAACAGCAAGTGAATATTTCATAGGCATTTCTTGACACTTACCGATATTACCTATTCTTTGGCATTCATCACAAGATGAGACAAACTTACGAGCATCCTTGAAGAGAGTAGGCCAATAAAATCCAGATTGCAATACCTTGTGAGCAGTTCTGTCTCCCGCATGATGTCCTCCATAAGCTTCGGATGTAACTTTTCGAGTAGATGATTTTTCATATAAAAAACTTTTTCAACGGAGTTCGTATGCAAAAGTTATGCCCATTTTACAAATTCTCGAGAGATTTTGCAAAAAAGTCGAAAATTCATGTTTGTAAATTTTGCTAACAACTAGACCACATATCACATGGGAATCTTATTTTTTTTATTTTTTTGACATTTCTATCATTTTTTTTTATTTTTTTGATAGCTCCAGACCGATAAACCTCCTCGATAACATAGGGTCCTTCCCATTTGGAGAGGAGTTTTCCTGCAAAGAATCTGAAACGAGAGTTATACAATAGAACATATTCTCCAACTTTGAACTCACGCTTTTGGATTCTTTTATCATGCCATCTTTTAACTTTTTCTTTAAACAATTTGGCATTTTCATAAGCTTGGGTTCTGCATTCATCTAATGAGCTAATATCAAATAACCTCTTTTCACCGGCAAGTTTGAAATCATAGTTGAGTTCTTTAATTGCCCAATATGCTTTATGTTCTAACTCAAAAGGCAAATGACAAGCTTTCCCATAAACCATTTTATAAGGAGACATACCCATAGGATTTTTATATGCTGTTCTATAAGCCCAAAGTGCATCATCTAACTTCTTAGACCAATTCTTCCGGGACCTATTGACAGTCTTTTGCAAAATTAATTTTATTTCTCTATTGCTAAGTTCAACTTGACCACTAGACTGAGGATGATAGGGTGATGCAATTCTATGGTTAACATCATACTTGGCAAGCATTTTACGGAAAGCACCATGAATAAAGTGTGAACCACCATCAGTCATCAGGTATCTAGGGACTCCAAACCTTGGGAAAATAACTTCCTTAAGCATTTTAATAGAGGTGTTGTGATCAGCACTACTAGTTGGAATAGCTTCTACCCACTTAGTAACATAATCAACAGCAACCAAAATATGTGTATACCCATTAGAGGAAGGAAAATGTCCCATGTAATCAAAACCCCAAACATCAAATGGTTCAACAGCAAGTGAATAATTCATAGGCATTTCTTGACACTTACCGATATTACCTATTCTTTGGCATTCATCACAAGATGAGACAAACTTACGAGCATCCTTGAAGAGAGTAGGCCAATAAAATCCAGATTGCAATACCTTGTGAGCAGTTCTGTCTCCCGCATGATGTCCTCCATAAGCTTCGGATGTAACTTTTCGAGTAGATTATTTTTCATATAAAAAACTTTTTCATCGGAGTTCGTATGCAAAAGTTATGCCCATTTTACAAATTCTCGAGAGATTTTGCAAAAAAGTCGAAAATTCATGTTTGTAAATTTTGCTAACAACTAGACCACATATCACATGGGAATCTTATTTTTTTTATTTTTTTGACATTTCTATCATTTTTTTTATTTTTTTGATAGCTCCAGACCGATAAACCTCCTCGATAACATAGGGTCCTTCCCATTTGGAGAGGAGTTTTCCTGCAAAGAATCTGAAACGAGAGTTATACAATAGAACATATTCTCCAACTTTGAACTCACGCTTTTGGATTCTTTTATCATGCCATCTTTTAACTTTTTCTTTAAACAATTTGGCATTTTCATAAGCTTGGGTTCTCCATTCATCTAATGAGCTAATATCAAATAACCTCTTTTCACCGGCAAGTTTGAAATCATAGTTGAGTTCTTTAATTGCCCAATATGCTTTATGTTCTAACTCAAGAGGCAAATGACAAGCTTTCCCATAAACCATTTTATAAGGACACATACCCATAGGATTTTTATATGTTGTTCTATAAGCCCAAAGTGCATCATCTAATTTCTTAGACCAATTCTTCCGGGACCTATTGACAGTCTTTTGCAAAATTAATTTTATTTCTCTATTGCTAAGTTCAATTTGACCACTAGACTGAGGATGATAGGGTGATGCAATTCTATGGTTAACATCATACTTGGCAAGCATTTTACGGAAAGCACCATGAATAAAGTGTGAACCACCATCAGTCATCAGGTATCTAGGGACTCCAAACCTTGGGAAAATAACTTCCTTAAGCACTTTAATAGAGGTGTTGTGATCAGCACTACTAGTTGGAATAGCTTCTACCCACTTAGTAACATAATCAACAGCAACCAAAATATGTGTATACCCATTAGAGGAAGGAAAAGGTCCCATGTAATCAAAACCCCAAACATCAAATGGTTCGACAGCAAGTGAATAATTCATAGGCATTTCTTGACGCTTACCGATATTACCTATTCTTTGGCATTCATCACAAGATGAGACAAACTTACGAGCATCCTTGAAGAGAGTAGGCCAATAAAATCCAGATTGCAATACCTTGTGAGCAGTTCTGTCTCCCGCATGATGTCCTCCATATGCTTCGGATGTAACTTTTCTAGTAGATGATTTTTCATATAAAAAACTTTTTCATCGGAGTTCGTATGCAAAAGTTATGCCCATTTTACAAATTCTCAAGAGATTTTGCAAAAAAGTCGAAAATTCATGTTTGTAAATTTTGCTAACAACTAGACCACATATCACATGGGAATCTTATTTTTTTTTTATTTTTTTGACATTTCTATCATTTTCTTTTATTTTTTTGATAGCTCCAGACCGATAAACCTCCTCGATAACAATGGGTCCTTCCCATTTGGAGAGGAGTTTTCCTGCAAAGAATCTGAAACGAGAGTTATACAATAGAACATATTCTCCAACTTTGAACTCACGCTTTTGGATTCTTTTATCATGCCATCTTTTAACTTTTTCTTTAAACAATTTGGCATTTTCATAAGCTTGGGTTCTCCATTCATCTAATGATCTAATATCAAATAACCTCTTTTCACCGGCAAGTTTGAAATCATAGTTGAGTTCTTTAATTGCCCAATATGCTTTATGTTCTAACTCAAGAGGCAAATGACAAGGTTTCCCATAAACCATTTTATAAGAAGACATACCCATAGGATTTTTATATGGTGTTCTTTAAGCCCAAAGTGCATCATCTAATTTCTTAGACCAATTCTTCCGGGACCTATTGACAGTCTTTTGCAAAATTAATTTTATTTCTCTATTGCTAAGTTCAATTTGACCACTAGACTGAGGATGATAGGGTGATGCAATTCTATGGTTAACATCATACTTGGCAAGCATTTTACGGAAAGCACCATGAATAAAGTGTGAACCACCATCAGTCATCAGGTATCTAGGGACTCCAAACCTTGGGAAAATAACTTCCTTAAGCACTTTAATAGAGGTGTTGTGATCAGCACTACTAGTTGGAATAGCTTCTACCCACTTAGTAACATAATCAACAGCAACCAAAATATGTGTATACCCATTAGAGGAAGGAAAAGGTCCCATGTAATCAAAACCCCAAACATCAAATGGTTCGACAGCAAGTGAATAATTCATAGGCATTTCTTGACGCTTACCGATATTACCTATTCTTTGGCATTCATCACAAGATGAGACAAACTTACGAGCATCCTTGAAGAGAGTAGGCCAATAAAATCCAGATTGCAATACCTTGTGAGCAGTTCTGTCTCCCGCATGATGTCCTCCATATGCTTCGGATGTAACTTTTCTAGTAGATGATTTTTCATATAAAAAACTTTTTCATCGGAGTTCGTATGCAAAAGTTATGCCCATTTTACAAATTCTCGAGAGATTTTGCAAAAAAGTCGAAAATTCATGTTTGTAAATTTTGCTAACAACTAGACCACATATCACATGGGAATCTTATTTTTTTTATTTTTTTGACATTTCTATCATTTTTTTTATTTTTTTGATAGCTCCAGACCGATAAACCTCCTCGATAACATAGGGTCCTTCCCATTTGGAGAGGAGTTTTCCTGCAAAGAATCTGAAACGAGAGTTATACAATAGAACATATTCTCCAACTTTGAACTCACGCTTTTGGATTCTTTTATCATGCCATCTTTTAACTTTTTCTTTAAACAATTTGGCATTTTCATAAGCTTGGGTTCTCCATTCATCTAATGATCTAATATCAAATAACCTCTTTTCACCGGCAAGTTTGAAATCATAGTTGAGTTCTTTAATTGCCCAATATGCTTTATGTTCTAACTCAAGAGGCAAATGACAAGCTTTCCCATAAACCATTTTATAAGGACACATACCCATAGGATTTTTATATGTTGTTCTATAAGCCCAAAGTGCATCATCTAATTTCTTAGACCAATTCTTCCGGGACCTATTGACAGTCTTTTGCAAAATTAATTTTATTTCTCTATTGCTAAGTTCAATTTGACCACTAGACTGAGGATGATAGGGTGATGCAATTCTATGGTTAACATCATACTTGGCAAGCATTTTACGGAAAGCACCATGAATAAAGTGTGAACCACCATCAGTCATCAGGTATCTAGGGACTCCAAACCTTGGGAAAATAACTTCCTTAAGCATTTTAATAGAGGTGTTGTGATCAGCACTACTAGTTGGAATCGCTTCTACCCACTTAGTAACATAATCAACAGCAACCAAAATATGTGTATACCCATTAGAGGAAGGAAAAGGTCCCATGTAATCAAAACCCCAAACATCAAATGGTTCGACAGCAAGTGAATAATTCATAGGCATTTCTTGACGCTTACCGATATTACCTATTCTTTGGCATTCATCACAAGATGAGACAAACTTACGAGCATCCTTGAAGAGAGTAGGCCAATAAAATCCAGATTGCAATACCTTGTGAGCAGTTCTGTCTCCCGCATGATGTCCTCCATATGCTTCGGATGTAACTTTTCTAGTAGATGATTTTTCATATAAAAAACTTTTTCATCGGAGTTCGTATGCAAAAGTTATGCCCATTTTACAAATTCTCGAGAGATTTTGCAAAAAAGTCAAAAATTCATGTTTGTAAATTTTGCTAACAACTAGACCACATTTCACATGGGAATCTTATTTATTTTTTATTTTTTTGACATTTCTTTTATTTTTTTTATTTTTTTGATAGCTCCAGACCGATAAACCTCCTCGATAACATAGGGTCCTTCCCATTTGGAGAGGAGTTTTCCTGCAAAGAATCTGAAATGAGAGTTATACAATAGAACATACTCTCCAACTTTGAACTCACGCTTTTGGATTCTGTTATCATGCCATCTTTTAACTTTTTCTTTAAACAATTTGGCATTTTCATAAGCTTGGGTTCTCCATTCATCTAATGAGCTAATATCAAATAACCTCTTTTCACCGGCAAGTTTGAAATCATAGTTGAGTTCTTTAATTGCCCAATATGCTTTATGTTCTAACTCAAGAGGCAAATGACAAGGTTTCCCATAAACCATTTTATAAGAAGACATACCCATAGGATTTTTATATGGTGTTCTTTAAGCCCAAAGTGCATCATCTAATTTCTTAGACCAATTCTTCCGGGACCTATTGACAGTCTTTTGCAAAATTAATTTTATTTCTCTATTGCTAAGTTCAACTTGACCACTAGACTGAGGATGATAGGGTGATGCAATTCTATGGTTAACATCATACATGGCAAGCATTTTACGGAAAGCACCATGAATAAAGTGTGAACCACCATCAGTCATCAGGTATCTAGGGACTCCAAACCTTGGGAAAATAACTTCCTTAAGCATTTTAATAGAGGTGTTGTGATCAGCACTACTAGTTGGAATCGCTTCTACCCACTTAGTAACATAATCAACAGCAACCAAAATATGTGTATACCCATTAGAGGAAGGAAAAGGTCCCATGTAATCAAAACCCCAAACATCAAATGGTTCGACAACAAGTGAATAATTCATAGGCATTTCTTGACGCTTACCGATATTACCTATTCTTTGGCATTCATCACAAGATGAGACAAACTTACGAGCATCCTTGAAGAGAGTAGGCCAATAAAATCCAGATTGCAATACCTTGTGAGCAGTTCTGTCTCCCGCATGATGTCCTCCGTAAGCTTCGGATGTAACTTTTCTAGTAGATGATTTTTCATATTAAAAACTTTTTCATCGGAGTTCGTATGCAAAAGTTATGCCCATTTTACAAATTCTCGAGAGATTTTGCAAAAAAGTCGAAAATTCATGTTTGTAAATTTTGCTAACAACTAGACCACATATCACATGGGAATCTTATTATTTTTTATTTTTTTGACATTTCTATCATTTTCTTTTATTTTTTTGATAGCTCCAGACCGATAAACCTCCGCGATAACATAGGGTCCTTCCCATTTGGAGAGGAGTTTTCCTGCAAAGAATCTGAAACGAGAGTTATACAATAGAACATATTCTCCAACTTTGAACTCACGCTTTTGGATTCTTTTATCATGCCATCTTTTAACTTTTTCTTTAAACAATTTGGCATTTTCATAAGCTTGGGTTCTCCATTCATCTAATGAGCTAATATCAAATAACCTCTTTTCACCGGCAAGTTTGAAATCATAGTTGAGTTCTTTAATTGCCCAATATGCTTTATGTTCTAACTCAAGAGGCAAATGACAAGCTTTCCCATAAACCATTTTATAAGGAGACATACCCATAGGATTTTTATATGCTGTTCTATAAGCCCAAAGTGCATCATCTAATTTCTTAGACCAATTCTTCCGGGACCTATTGACAGTCTTTTGCAAAATTAATTTTATTTCTCTATTGCTTAGTTCAACTTGACCACTAGACTGAGGATGATAGGGTGATGCAATTCTATGGTTAACATCATACATGGCAAGCATTTTACGGAAAGCACCATGAATAAAGTGTGAACCACCATCAGTCATCAGGTATCTAGGGACTCCAAACCTTGGGAAAATAACTTCCTTAAGCACTTTAATAGAGGTGTTGTGATCAGCACTACTAGTTGGAATAGCTTCTACCCACTTAGTAACATAATCAACAGCAACCAAAATATGTGTATACCCATTAGAGGAAGGAAAAGGTCCCATGTAATCAAAACCCCAAACATCAAATGGTTCAACAGCAAGTGAATAATTCATAGGCATTTCTTGACGCTTACCGATATTACCTATTCTTTGGCATTCATCACAAGATGAGACAAACTTACGAGCATCCTTGAAGAGAGTAGGCCAATAAAATCCAGATTGCAATACCTTGTGAGCAGTTCTGTCTCCCGCATGATGTCCTCCGTAAGCTTCGGATGTAACTTTTCTAGTAGATGATTTTTCATATAAAAAACTTTTTCATCGGAGTTCGTATGCAAAAGTTATGCCCATTTTACAAATTCTCGAGAGATTTTGCAAAAAAGTCGAAAATTCATGTTTGTAAATTTTGCTAACAACTAGACCACATATCACATGGGAATCTTTTTTTTTTTGACATTTCTATCATTTTTTTTTTGATAGCTCCAGACCGATAAACCTCCTCGATAACATAGGGTCCTTCCTATTTGGAGAGGAGTTTTCCTGCAAAGAATCTGAAATGAGAGTTATACAATAGAACATACTCTCCAACTTTGAACTCACGCTTTTGGATTCTGTTATCATGCCATCTTTTAACTTTTTCTTTAAACAATTTGGCATTTTCATAAGCTTGGGTTCTCCATTCATCTAATGAGCTAATATCAAATAACCTCTTTTCACCGGCAAGTTTGAAATCATAGTTGAGTTCTTTAATTGCCCAATATGCTTTATGTTCTAACTCAAGAGGCAAATGACAAGCTTTCCCATAAACCATTTTATAAGGAGACATACCCATAGGATTTTTATATGCTGTTCTATAAGCCCAAAGTGCATCATCTAATTTCTTAGACCAATTCTTTCGGGACCTATTGACAGCCTTTTGAAAAATTAATTTTATTTCTCTATTGCTAAGTTCAACTTGACCACTAGACTGAGGATGATAGGGTGATGCAATTCTATGGTTAACATCATACTTGGCAAGCATTTTACGGAAAGCACCATGAATAAAGTGTGAACCACCATCAGTCATCAGGTATCTAGGGAGTCCAAACCTTGGAAAAATAACTTCCTTAAGCATTTTAATAGAGGTGTTGTGATCAGCACTACTAGTTGGAATAGCTTCTACCCACTTAGTAACATAATCAACAGCAACCAAAATATGTGTATACCCATTAGAGGAAGGAAAAGGTCCCATGTAATCAAAACCCCAAACATCAAATGGTTCAACAGCAAGTGAATAATTCATAGGCATTTCTTGACGCTTACCGATATTACCTATTCTTTAGCATTCATCACAAGATGAGACAAACTTACAAGCATCCTTGAAGAGAGTAGGCCAATAAAATCCAGATTACAATACCTTGTGAGTAGTTCTGTCTCCCGCATGATGTCCTCCATAAGCTTCGGATGTAACTTTTCGAGTAGATGATTTTTCATATAAAAAACTTTTTCATCGGAGTTCGTATGCAAAAGTTATGCCCATTTTACAAATTCTCGAGAGATTTTGCAAAAAAGTCGAAAATTCATGTTTGTAAATTTTGCTAACAACTAGACCACATATCACATGGGAATCTTATTTTTTTATTTTATTGACATTTCTATCATTTTTTTTTATTTTTTTGATAGCTCCAGACCGATAAACCTCCTCGATAACATAGGGTCCTTCCCATTTGGAGAGGAGTTTTCCTGCAAAGAATCTGAAACGAGAGTTATACAATAGAACATATTCTCCAACTTTGAACTCACGCTTTTGGATTCTTTTATCATGCCATCTTTTAACTTATTCTTGAAACAATTTGGCATTTTCATGAGCTTGGGTTCTCCATTCATCTAATGAGCTAATATCAAATAACCTCTTTTCACCGGCAAGTTTGAAATCATAGTTGAGTTCTTTAATTGCCCAATATGCTTTATGTTCTAACTCAAGAGGCAAATGACAAGCTTTCCCATAAACCATTTTATAAGGAGACATACCCATAGGATTTTTATATGCTGTTCTATAAGCCCAAAGTGCATCATCTAATTTCTTAGACCAATTCTTTCGGGACCTATTGACAGCCTTTTGAAAAATTAATTTTATTTCTCTATTGCTAAGTTCAACTTGACCACTAGACTGAGGATGATAGGGTGATGCAATTCTATGGTTAACATCATACTTGGCAAGCGTTTTACGGAAAGCACCATGAATAAAGTGTGAACCACCATCAGTCATCAGGTATCTAGGGAGTCCAAACCTTGGAAAAATAACTTCCTTAAGCATTTTAATAGAGGTGTTGTGATCAGCACTACTAGTTGGAATAGCTTCTACCCACTTAGTAACATAATCAACAGCAACCAAAATATGTGTATACCCATTAGAGGAAGGAAAAGGTCCCATGTAATCAAAACCCCAAACATCAAATGGTTCAACAGCAAGTGAATAATTCATAGGCATTTCTTGACGCTTACCGATATTACCTATTCTTTGGCATTCTTCACAAGATGAGACAAACTTACGAGCATCCTTGAAGAGAGTAGGCCAATAAAATCTAGATTGCAATACCTTGTGAGCAGTTCTGTCTCCCGCATGATGTCCTCCATAAGCTTCGGATGTAACTTTTCGAGTAGATGATTTTTCATATAAAAAACTTTTTCATCGGAGTTCGTATGCAAAAGTTATGCCCATTTTACAAATTCTCGAGAGATTTTGCAAAAAAGTCGAAAATTCATGTTTGTAAATTTTGCTAACAACTAGACCACATATCACATGGGAATCTTATTTTTTTTTATTTGTTTGACATTTCTATCATTTTTTTGATAGCTCCAGACCGATAAACCTCCTCGATAACATAGGGTCCTTCCCATTTGGAGAGGAGTTTTCCTGCAAAGAATCTGAAACGAGAGTTATACAATAGAACATATTCTCCAACTTTGAACTCACGCTTTTGGATTCTTTTATCATGCCATCTTTTAACTTTTTCTTTAAACAATTTGGCATTTTCATAAGCTTGGGTTCTCCATTCATCTAATGAGCTAATATCAAATAACATCTTTTCACCGGCAAGTTTGAAATCATAGTTGAGTTCTTTAATTGCCCAATATGCTTTATGTTCTAACTTTAGAGGCAAATGACAAGCTTTCCCATAAACCATTTTATAAGGAGACATACCCATAGGATTTTTATATGCTGTTCTATAAGCCCAAAGTGCATCATCTAATTTCTTAGACCTATTCTTCCGGGACCTATTGACTGTCTTTTGCAAAATTAATTTTATTTCTCTATTGCTAAGTTCAACTTGACCACTAGACTGAGGATGATAGGGTGATGCAATTCTATGGTTAACATCATACTTGGCAAGCATTTTACGGAAAGCACCATGAATAAAGTGTGAACCACCATCAGTCATCAGGTATCTAGGGACTCCAAACCTTGGGAAAATAACTTCCTTAAGCATTTTAATAGAGGTGTTGTGATCAGCACTACTAGTTGGAATAGCTTCTACCCACTTAGTAACATAATCAACAGCAACCAAAATATGTGTATACCCATTAGAGGAAGGAAAAGGTCCCATGTAATCAAAACCCCAAATATCAAATGGTTCAACAGCAAGTGAATAATTCATAGGCATTTCTTGACGCTTACCGATATTACCTATTCTTTGGCATTCATCACAAGATGAGACAAACTTACGAGCATCCTTGAAGAGAGTAGGCCAATAAAATCCAGATTACAATACCTTGTGAGCAGTTCTGTCTCCCGCATGATGTCCTCCATAAGCTTCGGATGTAACTTTTCGAGTAGATGATTTTTCATATAAAAAACTTTTTCATCGGAGTTCGTATGCAAAAGTTATGCCCATTTTACAAATTCTCGAGAGATTTTGCAAAAAAGTCAAACATTCATGTTTGTAAATTTTGCTAACAACTAGACCACATATCACATGGAAATCTTATTTTTTTTATTTTTTTGACATTTCTATCATTTTTTTTATTTTTTTGATAGCTCCAGACCGATAAACCTCCTCGATAACATAGGGTCCTTCCTATTTGGAGAGGAGTTTTCCTGCAAAGAATCTGAAACGAGAGTTATATAATAGAACATATTCACCAAATTTGAACTCACGCTTTTGGATTCTTTTATCATGCCATCTTTTAACTTTTTCTTTAAACAATTTGGCATTTTCATAAGCTTGGGTTCTCCATTCATCTAATGAGCTAATATCAAATAACATCTTTTCACCGGCAAGTTTGAAATCATAGTTGAGTTCTTTAATTGCCCAATATGCTTTATGTTCTAACTCAAGAGGCAAATGACAAGCTTTCCCATAAACCATTTTATAAGGAGACATACCCATAGGATTTTTATATGCTGTTCTATAAGCCCAAAGTGCATCATCTAATTTCTTAGACCAATTCTTTCGGGACCTATTGACAGTCTTTTGAAAAATTAATTTTATTTCTCTATTGCTAAGTTCAACTTGACCACTAGACTGAGGATGATAGGGTGATGCAATTCTATGGTTAACATCATACTTGGCAAGCGTTTTACGGAAAGCACCATGAATAAAGTGTGAACCACCATCAGTCATCAGGTATCTAGGGAGTCCAAACCTTGGAGAAATAACTTCCTTAAGCATTTTAATAGAGGTGTTGTGATCAGCACTACTAGTTGGAATAGCTTCTACCCACTTAGTAACATAATCAACAGCAACCAAAATATGTGTATACCCATTAGAGGAAGGAAAAGGTCCCATGTAATCAAAACCCCAAATATCAAATGGTTCAACAGCAAGTGAATAATTCATAGGCATTTCTTGACGCTTACCGATAATACCTATTCTTTGGCATTCATCACAAGATGAGACAAACTTACGAGCATCCTTGAAGAGAGTAGGCCAATAAAATCCAGATTACAATACCTTGTGAGCAGTTCTGTCTCCCGCATGATGTCCTCCATAAGCTTCGGATGTAACTTTTCGAGTAGATGATTTTTCATATAAAAAACTTTTTCATCGGAGTTCGTATGCAAAAGTTATGCCCATTTTACAAATTCTCGAGAGATTTTGCAAAAAAGTCGAAAATTCAT
Source organism: Thinopyrum elongatum (assembly GCA_011799875.1). Lineage (NCBI taxonomy): Eukaryota > Viridiplantae > Streptophyta > Magnoliopsida > Poales > Poaceae > Thinopyrum > Thinopyrum elongatum. The sequence goes on along the minus strand of CM022299.1, from coordinate 668,476,147 downwards.
GTTTGTAAATTTTGCTAACAACTAGACCACATATCACATGGGAATCTTATTTTTTTATTTTATTGACATTTCTATCATTTTTTTAATTTTTTTGATAGCTCCAGACCGATAAACCTCCTCGATAACATAGGGTCCTTCCCATTTGGAGAGGAGTTTTCCTGCAAAGAATTTGAAACGAGAGTTATACAATAGAACATATTCTCCAACTTTGAACTCACGCTTTTGGATTCTTTTATCATGCCATCTTTTAACTTATTCTTGAAACAATTTGGCATTTTCATGAGCTTGGGTTCTCCATTCATCTAATGAGCTAATATCAAATAACCTCTTTTCACCGGCAAGTTTGAAATCATAGTTGAGTTCTTTAATTGCCCAATATGCTTTATGTTCTAACTCAAGAGGCAAATGACAAGCTTTCCCATAAACCATTTTATAAGGAGACATACCCATAGGATTTTTATATGCTGTTCTATAAGCCCAAAGTGCATCATCTAATTTCTTAGACCAATTCTTTCGGGACCTATTGACAGTCTTTTGAAAAATTAATTTTATTTCTCTATTGCTAAGTTCAACTTGACCACTAGACTGAGGATGATAGGGTGATGCAATTCTATGGTTAACATCATACTTGGCAAGCATTTTACGGAAAGCACCATGAATAAAGTGTGAACCACCATCAGTCATCAGGTATCTAGGGAGTCCAAACCTTGGAGAAATAACTTCCTTAAGCATTTTAATAGAGGTGTTGTGATCAGCACTACTAGTTGGAATAGCTTCTACCCACTTAGTAACATAATCAACAGCAACCAAAATATGTGTATACCCATTAGAGGAAGGAAAAGGTCCCATGTAATCAAAACCCCAAACATCAAATGGTTCAACAGCAAGTGAATAATTCATAGGCATTTCTTGACGCTTACCGATATTACCTATTCTTTGGCATTCATCACAAGATGAGACAAACTTACGAGCATCCTTGAAGAGAGTAGGCCAATAAAATCTAGATTGCAATACCTTGTGAGCAGTTCTGTCTCCCGCATGATGTCCTCCATAAGCTTCGGATGTAACTTTTCGAGTAGATGAATTTTCATATAAAAAACTTTTTCATCGGAGTTCGTATGCAAAAGTTATGCCCATTTTACAAATTCTCGAGAGATTTTGCAAAAAAGTCGAAAATTCATGTTTGTAAATTTTGCTAACAACTAGACCACATATCACATGGGAATCTTATTTTTTTTTATTTGTTTGACATTTCTATCATTTTTTTGATAGCTCCAGACCGATAAACCTCCTCGATAACATAGGGTCCTTCCCATTTGGAGAGGAGTTTTCCTGCAAAGAATCTGAAACGAGAGTTATACAATAGAACATATTCTCCAACTTTGAACTCACGCTTTTGGATTCTTTTATCATGCCATCTTTTAACTTTTTCTTTAAACAATTTGGCATTTTCATAAGCTTGGGTTCTCCATTCATGTAATGAGCTAATATCAAATAACATCTTTTCACCGGCAAGTTTGAAATCATAGTTGAGTTCTTTAATTGCCCAATATGCTTTATGTTCTAACTTTAGAGGCAAATGACAAGCTTTCCCATAAACCATTTTATAAGGAGACATACCCATAGGATTTTTATATGCTGTTCTATAAGCCCAAAGTGCATCATCTAATTTCTTAGACCTATTCTTCCGGGACCTATTGACTGTCTTTTGCAAAATTAATTTTATTTCTCTATTGCTAAGTTCAACTTGACCACTAGACTGAGGATGATAGGGTGATGCAATTCTATGGTTAACATCATACTTGGCAAGCATTTTACGGAAAGCACCATGAATAAAGTGTGAACCACCATCAGTCATCAGGTATCTAGGGACTCCAAACCTTGGGAAAATAACTTCCTTAAGCATTTTAATAGAGGTGTTGTGATCAGCACTACTAGTTGGAATAGCTTCTACCCACTTAGTAACATAATCAACAGCAACCAAAATATGTGTATACCCATTAGAGGAAGGAAAAGGTCCCATGTAATCAAAACCCCAAATATCAAATGGTTCAACAGCAAGTGAATAATTCATAGGCATTTCTTGACGCTTACCGATATTACCTATTCTTTGGCATTCATCACAAGATGAGACAAACTTACGAGTATCCTTGAAGAGAGTAGGCCAATAAAATCCAGATTACAATACCTTGTGAGCAGTTCTGTCTCCCGCATGATGTCCTCCATAAGCTTCGGATGTAACTTTTCGAGTAGATGATTTTTCATATAAAAAACTTTTTCATCGGAGTTCGTATGCAAAAGTTATGCCCATTTTACAAATTCTCGAGAGATTTTGCAAAAAAGTCGAAAATTCATGTTTGTAAATTTTGCTAACAACTAGACCACATATCAGATGGAAATCTTATTTTTTTTATTTTTTTGACATTTCTATCATTTTTTTTTATTTTTTTGATAGCTCCAGACCGATAAACCTCCTCGATAACATAGGGTCCTTCCTATTTGGAGAGGAGTTTTCCTGCAAAGAATCTGAAACGAGAGTTATATAATAGAACATATTCACCAAATTTGAACTCACGCTTTTGGATTCTTTTATCATGCCATCTTTTAACTTATTCTTTAAACAATTTGGCATTTTCATTAGCTTGGGTTCTCCATTCATCTAATGAGCTAATATCAAATAACCTCTTTTCACCGGCAAGTTTGAAATCATAGTTGAGTTCTTTAATTGCCCAATATGCTTTATGTTCTAACTCAAGAGGCAAATGACAAGCTTTCCCATAAACCATTTTATAAGGAGACATACCCATAGGATTTTTATATGCTGTTCTATAAGCCCAAAGTGCATCATCTAATTTCTTAGACCAATTCTTCCGGGAACTATTGACAGTCTTTTGAAAAATTAATTTTATTTCTCTATTGCTAAGTTCAACTTGACCACTAGACTGAGGATGATAGGGTGATGCAATTCTATGGTTAACTTCATACTTGGCAAGCATTTTACGGAAAGCACCATGAATAAAGTGTGAACCACCATCAGTTATCAGTTATCTAGGGAGTCCAAACCTTGGAAAAATAACTTCCTTAAGCATTTTAATAGAGGTGTTGTGATCAGCACTACTAGTTGGAATAGCTTCTACCCACTTAGTAACATAATCAACAGCAACCAAAATATGTGTATACCCATTAGAGGAAGGAAAAGGTCCCATGTAATCAAAACCCCAAACATCAAATGGTTCAACAGCAAGTGAATAATTCATAGGCATTTCTTGACGCTTACCGATATTACCTATTCTTTGGCATTCATCACAAGATGAGACAAACTTACGAGCATCCTTGAAAAGAGTAGGCCAATAAAATCCAGATTAAAATACCTTGTGAGCAGTTCTGTCTCCCGCATGATGTCCTCAATAAGCTTCGGATGTAACTTTTCGAGTAGATGATTTTTCATATAAAAAACTTTTTCATCGGAGTTCGTATGCAAAAGTTATGCCCATTTTACAAATTCTCGAGAGATTTTGCAAAAAAGTCGAAAATTCATGTTTGTAAATTTTGCTAACAACTAGACCACATATCACATGGGAATCTTATTTTTTTTATTTGTTTGACATTTCTATAATTTTTTTTGATAGCTCCAGACCGATAAACCTCCTCGATAACATAGTGTCCTTCCCATTTGGGGAGGAGTTTTCCTGCCAAGAATATGAAACGAGAGTTATACAATAGAACATATTCTCCAACTTTGAACTCACGCTTTTGGATTCTTTTATCATGCCATCTTTTAACTTTTTCTTTAAATAATTTGGCATTTTCATAAGCTTGGGTTCTCCATTCATCTAATGAGCTAATATCAAATAACCTCTTTTCACCGGCAAGTTTGAAATCATAGTTGAGTTCTTTAATTGCCCAATATGCTTTATGTTCTAACTCAAGAGGCAAATGACAAGCTTTCCCATAAACCATTTTTTAAGGAGACATACCCATAGGATTTTTATATGCTGTTCTATAAGCCCAAAGTGCATCATCTAATTTCTTAGACCAATTCTTCCGGGAACTATTGACAGTCTTTTGAAAAATTAATTTTATTTCTCTATTGCTAAGTTCAACTTGACCACTAGACTGAGGATGATAGGGTGATGCAATTCTATGGTTAACATCATGCTTGGCAAGCATTTTACGGAAAGCACCATGAATAAAGTGTGAACCACCATCAGTTATCAGTTATCTAGGGAGTCCAAACCTTGGAAAAATAACTTCCTTAAGCATTTTAATAGAGGTGTTGTGATCAGCACTACTAGTTGGAATAGCTTCTACCCACTTAGTAACATAATCAACAGCAACCAAAATATGTGTATACCCATTAGAGGAAGGAAAAGGTCCCATGTAATCAAAACCCCAAACATCAAATGGTTCAACAGCAAGTGAATAATTCATAGGCATTTCTTGACGCTTACCGATATTACCTATTCTTTGGCATTCATCACAAGATGAGACAAACTTACGAGTATCCTTGAAGAGAGTAGGCCAATAAAATCCAGATTACAATACCTTGTGAGCAGTTCTGTCTCCCGCATGATGTCCTCCATAAGCTTCGGATGTAACTTTTCGAGTAGATGATTTTTCATATAAAAAACTTTTTCATCGGAGTTCGTATGCAAAAGTTATGCCCATTTTACAAATTCTCGAGAGATTTTGCAAAAAAGTCGAAAATTCATGTTTGTAAATTTTGCTAACAACTAGACCACATATCACATGGGAATCTTATTTTTTTTATTTGTTTGACATTTCTATAATTTTTTTTGATAGCTCCAGACCGATAAACCTCCTCGATAACATAGTGTCCTTCCCATTTGGAGAGGAGTTTTCCTGCCAAGAATATGAAACGAGAGTTATACAATAGAACATATTCTCCAACTTTGAACTCACGCTTTTGGATTCTTTTATCATGCCATCTTTTAACTTTTTCTTTAAATAATTTGGCATTTTCATAAGCTTGGGTTCTCCATTCATCTCATGAGCTAATATCAAATAACCTCTTTTCACCGGCAAGTTTGAAATCATAGTTGAGTTCTTTAATTGCCCAATATGCTTTATGTTCTAACTCAAGAGGCAAATGACAAGCTTTCCCATAAACCATTTTATAAGGAGACATACCCATAAGATTTTTATATGCTGTTCTATAAGCCCAAAGTGCATCATCTAACTTCTTAGACCAATTCTTCCGGGACCTATTGACAGTCTTTTGCAAAATTAATTTTATTTCTCTATTGCTAAGTTCAACTTGACCACTAGACTGGGGATGATAGGGTGATGCAATTCTATGGTTAACATCATACTTGGCAAGCATTTTACGGAAAGCACCATGAATAAAGTGTGAACCACCATCAGTCATCAGGTATCTAGGGAGTCCAAACCTTGGAAAAATAACTTCCTTAAGCATTTTAATAGAGGTGTTGTGATCAGCACTACTAGTTGGAATAGCTTCTACCCACTTAGTAACATAATCAACAGCAACCAAAATATGTGTATACCCATTAGAGGAAGGAAAAGGTCCCATGTCATCAAAACCCCAAACATCAAATGGTTCAACAGCAAGTGAATAATTCATAGGCATTTCTTGACGCTTACCGATATTACCTATTCTTTGGCATTCATCACAAGATGAGACAAACTTACGAGCATCCTTGAAGAGAGTAGGCCAATAAAATCCAGATTACAATACCTTGTGAGCAGTTCTGTCTCCCGCATGATGTCCTCCATAAGCTTCGGATGTAACTTTTCGAGTAGATGATTTTTCATATAAAAAACTTTTTCATCGGAGTTCGTATGCAAAAGTTATGCCCATTTTACAAATTCTCGAGAGATTTTGCAAAAAAGTCAAAAATTCATGTTTGTAAATTTTGCTAACAACTAGACCACATATCACATGGGAATCTTATATTTTTTTTATTTTTTTGACATTTCTATCATTTTTTTCTATTTTTTTGATAGCTCCAGACCGATAAACCTCCTCGATAACATAGGGTCCTTCCTATTTGGAGAGGAGTTTTCCTGCAAAGAATCTGAAACGAGAGTTATATAATAGAACATATTCTCCAAATTTGAACTCACGCTTTTGGATTCTTTTATCATGCCATCTTTTAACTTATTCTTTAAACAATTTGGCATTTTCATAAGCTTGGGTTCTCCATTCATCTAATGAGCTAATATCAAATAACCTCTTTTCACCGGCAAGTTTGAAATCATAGTTGAGTTCTTTAATTGCCCAATATGCTTTATGTTCTAACTCAAGAGGCAAATGACAAGCTTTCCCATAAACCATTTTTTAAGGAGACATACCCATAGGATTTTTATATGCTGTTCTATAAGCCCAAAGTGCATCATCTAATTTCTTAGACCAATTCTTCCGGGACCTATTGACAGTCTTTTGAAAAATTAATTTTATTTCTCTATTGCTAAGTTCAACTTGACCACTAGACTGAGGATGATAGGGTGATGCAATTCTATGGTTAACATCATGCTTGGCAAGCATTTTACGGAAAGCACCATGAATAAAGTGTGAACCACCATCAGTCATCAGGTATCTAGGGAGTCCAAACCTTGGAAAAATAACTTCCTTAAGCATTTTAATAGAGGTGTTGTGATCAGCACTACTAGTTGGAATAGCTTCTACCCACTTAGTAACATAATCAACAGCAACCAAAATATGTGTATACCCATTAGAGGAAGGAAAAGGTCCCATGTAATCAAAACCCCAAACATCAAATGGTTCAACAGCAAGTGAATAATTCATAGGCATTTCTTGACGCTTATCGATATTACCTATTCTTTGGCATTCATCACAAGATGAGACAAACTTACGAGCATCCTTGAAGAGAGTAGGCCAATAAAATCTAGATTGCAATACCTTGTGAGCAGTTCTGTCTCTCGCATGATGTCCTCCATAAGCTTCGGATGTAACTTTTCGAGTAGATGATTTTTCATATAAAAAACTTTTTCATCGGAGTTCGTATGCAAAAGTTATGCCCATTTTACAAATTCTCGAGAGATTTTGCAAAAAAGTCGAAAATTCATGTTTGTAAATTTTGCTAACAACTAGACCACATATCACATGGGAATCTTATTTTTTTTTATTTTTTTGACATTTCTATCATTTTCTTTTATTTTTTTGATAGCTCCAGACCGATAAACCTCCTCGATAACATAGGGTCCTTCCCATTTGGAGAGGAGTTTTCCTGCAAAGAATCTGAAATGAGACTTATACAATAGAACATATTCTCCAACTTTGAACTCACGCTTTTGGATTCTTTTATCATGCTATCTTTTAACGTTTTCTTTAAACAATTTGGCATTTTCATAAGCTTGGGTTCCCTATTCATCTAATGAGCTAATATCAAATAACCTCTTTTCACCGGCAAGTTTGAAATCATAGTTGAGTTCTTTAATTGCCCAATATGCTTTATGTTCTAACTCAAGAGGCAAATGACAAGCTTTCCCATAAACCATTTTATAAGGAGACATACCCATAGGATTTTTATATGCTGTTCTATAAGCCCAAAGTGCATCATCTAATTTCTTAGACCAATTCTTCCGGGACCTATTGACAGTCTTTTGCAAAATTAATTTTATTTCTCTATTGCTAAGTTCAACTTGACCACTAGACTGAGGATGATAGGGTGATGCAATTCTATGGTTAACATCATACTTGGCAAGCATTTTATGGAAAGCACCATGAATAAAGTGTGAACCACCATCAGTCATCAGGTATCTAGGGACTCCAAACCTTGGGAAAATAACTTCCTTAAGCATTTTAATAGAGGTGTTGTGATCAACACTACTAGTTGGAATAGCTTCTACCCACTTAGTAACATAATCAACAGCAACCAAAATATGTGTATACCCATTAGAGGAAGGAAAAGGTCCCATGTAATCAAAACCCCAAACATCAAATGGTTCAACAGCAAGTGAATAATTCATAGGCATTTCTTGACGCTTACCGATATTACCTATTCTTTGGCATTCATCACAAGATGAGACAAACTTACGAGCATCCTTGAAGAGAGTAGGCCAATAAAATCCAGATTGCAATACCTTGTGAGCTGTTCTGTCTCCCGCATGATGTCCTTTATAAGCTTCGGATGTAACTTTTCGAGTAGATGATTTTTCATATAAAAAACTTTTTCATCGGAGTTCGTATGCAAAAGTTATGCCCATTTTAAAAATTCTCGAGAGATTTTGCTAAAAAGTCGAAAATTCATGTTTGTAAATTTTGCTAACAACTAGACCACATATCACATGGGAATCTTTTTTTTTTTTGACATTTCTATCATTTTCTTTTATTTTTTTTTGAAACTGGAAAGGCGGGGTCAAGCGGGGGGGGGGGGGGTGCATTTGGTGAATAAATTGTAAGACTCAGAAAGTTAGTAATGGCGCACCACGTAACGGGTGCGCCATTAGTAACCCTGGTTACTAATGGCGCACCTATTATGTGGTGCGCCATTACTAGTTTTGCAAAAAAAATAAAAATAAAATGTTTAGTAGTGGCGCACCTGTGGATAGTGTGCCATTACTAGTTTGAACTAGTAATGGCGCACTGTACCCAGGTGCGCCATTACTAGTTTTGAAAAAAAGTAAAAAAAAACTTGTTAGTAGTGGCGCACGGAGTGTGTGGTGCGCCATTACTAGTTAAAACTAGTAATGGCGCACCGTGCCCTGGTGCGCCATTAATAGTTTTGGAAAAATAATAAATTTTTTTTGCTAGTAATGGCGCACCGTGTGTCTGGTGCACCATTAGTAATGAGGACACTAATGGCGCACCTGTATCTGGTGCGCCACTGCTATATAGCAGTGGCGCACCACATACATGGTGCACCATTAATGTCCATATCAGCTATAGCCCTTTTCCTAGTAGTGTGTAGGGAACCTATGTGCATACTTCACCAACCTATCATTTAAGTTCCTCATGTCATCTGTTGAACTGGGCAGCCAGCCCAACTTTTGCGATCTTACCTTACTTAGCTGCATAGCCATCTTTAGGTGAGACCTTGTCCTCCTTTGTTGTCTTTCCATTCTTAGCTGGCTTTCCATCCTCCTCGGGCTCTGCTTCAACATCAAGCCTGCCATCATCATCGGTCTTGTCCAATATCTCCCAAGGAATAGAGTATGTAGCCTTGGTGACATGGGCCTATTCGAACATGGCACTCATTTCTTCCAAGTTGGTTGGCCCCTTCTTCTTATACTTTGCATGGTTAGGGTATTCCTTGAAATATAGCATAAGAGTAGGTAATAGCACGATCACAACAATGTTATAAACATAAATGATACTACATAACTTAAGATGAACCTTCCACCAACCGTCATTGATTGCAATAGTTCCTTTCTTATCATCCCAACATACCGCAGCAGCGCTTTTTTCAACACCATGGATTGTGTATACTCTCTCTTCAACATGTCCCATTTGTTTCTAAATTGCTTCTTCTTCAGAAGAAAAATCCCAGTGCTAGCAAAGATGAAAGAATCGAATCAATCGACCAGAGGGGGTGAATAAGCGGCACCAAATTTTAGGGTTGTATAGTGTTGGGCAGTCCCTCTGTTATTCCTTGGAATTACCTAACTGCGATTCACAAGGTTGGAGAAGTTAACTGGCAACACAGTGGGCACTTGTCTTGGATTTTAGAAGGGGATGCGATGACTAAGTATTTTTGCTATTGCTAGTGGCAGGCTTCGCCGGTGCTCGATTGTTAGGCTTGTCATTAATGACAAGGTGGTTTCTGATGCCAATATTATTATGTCTCATATGGTGTCCTTCTTTTCCTCTTTACTTGCTGCTCAACCTCCCTCTTCCTTATCCATTTCAGCTAACTTTTGGTCTCCATCCTCCTTAAAATCATTAGAAGAGAAGGAAAACTTACTTATCCCCTTGTCTGAATCTGAAATTGATGAGGTAGTGGCCTCATCTAACTGCAACTCTGCTCCGGGTCCTGATGGCTTTTCCATTTCTTTCTTTAGAAAATTATGGTTTGTGTTAAAGCATATAGTTTATGCCATTATTCGGGGTTTTTTCTTAAGCACTATTGACATCTCTCGCCTGAATTATGTGATTTTATCTCTTATACCCAAAGTTAAGGGTGCACTATTTGTCAGTTTAGAACCATTGCTCTTAGTAATAACTTCGCTAAGTTACCCTCTAAAGGTATTTCTTCCCGCCTTTCTCCTGTTGCTATCCGGGTTATCTCTGATGCAAGCAGTGTTCATTAAGGGCCACTTCATTTTGGATGGATTGTGAGTTTGCATAAAGTGGTTCATGAATTACACTTGAAGAAGAAGAATGTTATTATCCTTAAGATCGATTTTGAGAAGGCGCGTGACTTTGTGTGCTGGGATTTTTTGAGGTATGTTCTTCTATCTAGGGGTTTTGATGGAGCCTACGTTTCACTGTGTCTCTGGGAGACACATTGCGGTTTCAATTATTGATGTTCTTAGTCCCTTCTTTGCTAATGGTAGGGGCCGACCAGAAGAGGATCCTATCTCCCCCCTGTTATTTAACTTTGTGGCTGATACCCTGATGGCTCGTATCCGCGTCAATTTTTCCCCGAAGAGGAAGGGATGATGCAGTACAACTTCGGTAGATATTTCCCTCAGTTATGAAACCAAGGTTATCGAACCAGTAGGAGAACCAAGCAACACTATGTAAACGGTACCTGCACACAAAGAACAAATACTTGCAACCCGACGCGTACACTGGTACAGCGAGGTGCTATACAAACAGTTTTTAACCCCTTTCCGCGACGGCATTTGGAACCGTCGCCTAGTGAGTGTGGGCGATAGGGGGGGTCCTTCCCACACGACCCAGAAACCGTCGGGGACAGGGAGTCTTGATGCATACAGTTGTCCCTATATAACCGTTTCTGATATCTCGAATATCCCAAACTCTTCATCCTTGCTACTCGTTTGTGCTCGCATTGACATCGCAGTCGGAGTTTTGTGGTTTTACCTAAAACCAGGCACATTCCAGGCACGGGAGTTTTACAGGCACGTACCAAACTGGCTCTACGTTTACGATGCCTGACACATCACAAACAGTTCATGATTGTAAACCGTGTACGATAGGTAGACAATCACACACATTTAGTTTTCCCGCACCATTTGTGATAGTGTCTGACATCACACACGCTTTGCAAACGGCAACTATGTGCATTGTTACACACGTTTCCTCTCCGTGAACCGTGTTGGATTATGATGTATATCGCACACGCTGTGCTTTATAGACCGTGTGCGTCGTAATGACCTGCACACCGTAATTTAATTGCTGCTATTTAAAATTGTACCTAATTTGAACTTGAAAGTAGGCTATAGCTTTATTCATATCCATCAGGTTCAAACAACCAATGCATTATTCGATTCACAGGTACATATGTTTAAGAATTACATAAGCACCAAATAAAGAATGATGAACCAGGGTTCTATACTTGTACTATTACAGATGGTAAAGAAAGAGGCGACAGACATTCTGGTTGCTGAACAAGGTGAAGCGGAATGGCCCTATTGTGCTCTCCTGGATGCAGAAGACACGCACGACTCTAGTCCAACCCCTTGTGATGGCCGGCCGCCAATCATGTAGTTTGAGAGGTAATCTTGAGTAAACTGCTTCAGGATCCACTGCAAAGGAAAAAAGATTCAGACATTGTCATCTAACACAACTCATTACGGGCAGGAAAAAGAAGGCTACAAAGTTCTTACTTACCATCCTGCAGTTCACTGTTGTCTTGCATAAAGTGTAAACAAATAGTTCGATTGACATCTTTTGACCCGTTTTAATAACAATCTTTATCAGTTTCCTCACTTGATGCTAGTTCATGAATATCTCATTGTCCCATATGCAGAAAGGGTCGAAGTGTGGATCTTTGGCAATGACATATGTACCTAAAAGCACCAAGTTAATATTAAAAGCTAAACAACAAATGCAAAATAATGTAGTACGACACTCCCTCCATCCCATTATATAAGATTTTATTACATGTATATCTAGACATCATCAGAACATTAAGATAACACTCTTCCTTGTTGCTATGTAGTCTGGGATTGCATATTTAGTCATTCAGTACAATGCATGTTGCTATGTAGCCTTAGATATATTAAATATAGCCCTAGTTAACCTACTGATAAATGGGTTACAGATATATTCAGTGAAATGTCCGATTCGACGATTAATTCCTTATCAGCCCCCAGGCTATATGGTACCAGCTACCGATATCCTGAACAGTGAGTACATATAAGCAATGCGATGAAACTAACCTCGATGGAAAACAACATTGTTCTCAATATTGTTCTGTATGAGTACATATAAAGGCATGTTAAGCACAACAACATAATCTACAAATGATAGCTTCAGTGTGTAGGTTTAAACAAGCTAGTTAAGCAAAACAAGAAGTGGAAAGGTGTGTTAACTGCATCAGGCATAACATTTAAAAACAAGCAAATAGTCATTCAAACTGGTATTGTGCAGGTCTAAAGTACACTACTTATTGTTAAAAAAACGAAAAGGCATGTTAACTGCAACATCCTTAACAGCAACCAAATATCGTAATTCATAGTGGTATTGTTGAAACTGTTATTGATGAAATTGAACTACATGACAAATAGTTGCACATATAGAGCATCACATTGTGAAGAACTGAAATAAACAAGGCATAAGGCCATCTCTAGCTGATCCTTTAAAATTTAACGGACTAAAACCCTTAGTGGATATATATATATACTCCAGCAATTTTTGGCCATTTCTAGTCGATCCCCTAAACTTAACGTTGTAAACTTCAATTTGATCAAGTTCAAAGCAGGTTCAACCGAAAGTAGCATGCATTTAAACATACATAGATAGTTTTGCATAACCGAACATAAAACATAAATTTAAACTAAGTTAAACTACTTTCGGTTGAAGTGGAGGTCGAGCCAATCCTTCCTCGTCAGGTATGGTGTGCCGCGAGTCGGGTCCGGGCTGGTGCCGTCGTCGGGGTCATTGGGGAAGACACTCCTCCACTCGTCGACGTCGATCTCCTCGTCCTCGCCGCCCACCTCGACGCCCTCTGCGCCGCCTTTGACTTCGTCATCGGGGGAGAGCACGATAACCTCGCCGCCCTCCGCGCCGGCAAAGATCACCCGCTCCGCCTCCACGTGCTCCGGGTGCTGCCGACGAAGCTCTTGCATGTAGTCCTCGTCGGCGGCCTCGGCCTCGAGGCGCTCCCACGCCTCGCGGTTCTCCCGCGCCATAGCCGAGTTCACCACCCCTGGCTCCGGCGGAACGAGGTCGACCGGACGTGTGTCGAAAGGGAAATTGAGCCTAGCCGCCGCGCCATGGTAGCAGACCTACCAGAGGTCGTACTCCATGGCCACGAGCTCGGCCGTGTGGAAGCTACCAAGCCACTGGCGGGTGTGGGTCTCCCGATCCGTAATCTCGGCGACCCACGTCCCCCACCGCCGCTGCCGGATCCCGAGGTAGGACCTCGTCGGCGGCCGGGCCCGAGGGAGGACGGGGAAGTCCTTGAACTGGCATAGGGGTGCGGCGGCGGGCGGATCGGGCAACCGGCGACGGTGGATCGATAAAGAGCCCGCGGAGGACGATGGGGACACCTCGGCGGCCACCTCGCCGGCGTCGGGCGAAGAGGCCACGATAAACCACTTTTTGGCCATTGGCTCCTCGAGCTCGCCGGCACACAGGCAGAGGCGGCGGCGGCGGCGAGCGAGGGAGGGGTGGTGTGTGTCTGTGTGAGCGGAGGTTTTGGGGAGTGTGTGGTGTGTGTGGAGGGGGGGCAAGGTGGTGTTTGAGGAAATACCGCGGCAACTAAAAATTTTACTAGGCGGGAATAACAAGGCGGGGCTACTGAAAATTTGGATCAAGGGCGAGCAGATATTTTTGAGATTGCGAGGGATGCAGAGGTGAGAGTAAAATGCCACGGCAACTAAAAATTTGAATCAACGGCGAGCAGATATTTTTGAGATTGCGAGGGATGCAGAGGCGGGAGTAACAAGGCGGGGCTATTGAAAATTTAAATCAAGGGCGAGCAGATATTTTTGAGATTGCGAGGGATGTAGAGGCGGGAGTAAAATGCCGGGGCTACTGAAAATTTGAATCAAGGGACTGAAGCAGAGCCGAAGTAACAGACATCGCACACGGTCCGCACATACTAATCGTGTGCTATCAAACATTAGAACCTTCCAGGCGGTAGATATTTTTGAGATTACGAGGCAGTAGATATTTTTGAGATCGGGAGGCAAGCCTCGTAGAGCCTAATCTAACTGTGCTGATGTGAGGGACTGCAGGGCACGGGCGTGGCACACGGGTAGTCTGACCGAACCGTGTCTGTTGCGTACCCAATCACAGACAGTTTCTACATCCAACTCGTGTGCTGTTTATAAATTTGGCAAAAAGAATAACGCGGGAGAGGGTCAGAACACAAACACACTTGCATGTGGACCAAATATATGTATGAAAAGGGTGGTTTGATGTTTGAATACCCAATGCACAACTTTGATGTGGCACCTGTCGCACAAAAGCACAGTATTGCTAGTGAGCCACCCCTACGAACCCCACTTCGTGTCGGCGGTAAGGGAATCCTAGCTATGAATGCATGCCCCCAAATAGCTAGGTCTGAAATCTCACCCTACCGTAACACAAAACCTATAGGAGTCCATCATATACATATAGTCAAACTTCCCCTTTCGCTTCCCAACAAAGGTGGACCATGTGCCGACCCATAAATGGGTGCTTGTGGCACGAGATGGGTGAGACCACATACGAACCACATGCGGGTGGCCCTACTATATGTATGAAAAGGGTGTGGTGTGATATTTAACTACCATTCACAACTTTGATGTGGCACGTGTGCCTCGCAAATTAACCGGACTTCCCCGACCCCACGGAGGTTGTAGGTAGCGCGAAGTAGTACCCCCCCCCACACACACACGTCGGGGGGAGGGCATCTCACCAAGACGTACTATAACACGGACCAAGCAGAATCCAACTTGGTCGTACAACCTCTACCGCTCGTTGTTGGTTAAAGTGATGGACATCCACACGGCCCCGCAAAATGGGCTAGCTTGTCGCCGATAACCTCGTGAGGGAGTACTGTATGAAGACAAACCCACTCTATGCATGTGGCCCAAGTATGTATATGGAAGTGGTGTGTGTGGTGTTTGAATACCGAATGCGCAAATTTGATGTGGCACCATGCTTTGAAACCGTAAAATCCTCACACTGAGCGAGGGTTCACGACGCGTAGCATGCGCTCAAACTTAATTAGGCTTGGAATGGTCGACCTACTATACGGTAACTCGAAGCAAAGAAGAAGAATCCACCCTGGTAACCTTTCTCATCGTTGGTCGAAATGATGGACATCCACGCGGGCCCACGAATATATATAGGCTTGCCGCCCATAACCAAGCAAGTGAGAGTGTGTCCAAAGACAACCATTGCATGCGTGTGTCCCGAACATATTTATGGAGGTGTGTGATGCATGCATATGTGTTGAATACCCGACCCAATGCACAACATTGATGTGGTGCATGCGTTGAAAATCGCAGAGGTCCCCACACAGAGCAAGAGGTCGTTCATGACATGTCGTGTGCTCGCCCCCCCCCCCCCTTCGATCCAGCGGGATGGATTCATGTGTACAGATGCGCTATTATATATATGTAATCTCACATCATGATCTATATCATGAGACAAACAAAAAATTAATCCCCTCCTAAGTCAAATTAGTTAACCTCTCTCGCGCTGTCGGTGAAAGTGATGGAGCAAGCGGGCCGACAGATGGAAGCATCGTTGATAACCGCGTGAGTGAGTGCCATATATAGGACAACAACCATCGCGATTGCACATGTGCCAGAACATATATATGAAGAGGTGTGTTGTGATGTTTTGAATACCTAATTAATGCACAACTTTGATGTGGCAATTGCCTCAAAAACCGCAAGGTCCCCACAAAGAGTGAGGTTCATGTGACACCTAGTGTATATATATATATATATATGCTAGCCACCCCCTCCCTCGACACATACTATACACCTAGTAACACAACTCTAAAAGAATTAATCCTCCTTGTTCGTCAAACGTACCTCTCTCTCGCTGGGTCAAAGTGATGGACGACGAACTCGCGGGCCCAGCACAGAAGCGAAGCGTACGTCGCACGCGAGTGATCATCCTATATAGGACTACGTACCACCGTCTGCATGTGGCCCAAAGAGGTGTTTGTGCGATGTTTGAATACGCAATGCACAACTTTGATGTGGCACCACATATATAGGAAACCAAAAAATCCCCACAGAGAGCGCGAGGTTCATGATGCATGGTATGTGCTATATGTACGCCCCCATTCGACGCGTGGTATATATGTACTTCTACTGTATAGCACAAGCCAAAAAAGAATCATTCCTTGATGGTCAAATTAACCTCTCTCTCGTTGGGTCAAAGTGATGGAGGACAACCTCGCATGCCCATGGATGGAAGCGCCACACGCGAGTGAGTTCCTATAGGGCAACCACCGCCTGCATGGTATTGCGTGATGTTTGAATACCAATATAATGTACAACTTTGATGTGGCACCTGCCTCGGGAACCGGAAAGTCCCCACATGGAGTGAGGTTATGACACGCATATATATAGAGTATTCATGTTGCCCCCTCTTTGACATGTACATACTCATACTGTGCATATACGTAACACAAACCAAAAAAGAACCATCCTTGTTGGTCAAATTAACCTCTCTCTCATTGTACGTTCAACTGGTCGACGATGACCTCGTGGGCCCACAGAGAGAGGCACACGCGAGTGATGTCATAGAACAAAACCACCGTGTGCATGCGCTCGTGTGTTATGTGTTGTTTGAATACTACTCAATGCACAACTTTGACGTGGCACATGCTTCGCAAACCGAAAACGCACTACACCATGATGCGTGTAGCCCCCTCACTTCAAGCCGGTGGGAGGGTGTGTACGCACGTGCTCGAACTTTGATATGGAATCTCACCATGATCCACACCACACACATGCCAATATGAATCCACCTTTTGGTCATATGCCTCTTGTTGTCGGTAGACACCGAAGACCTTTGCGGGCTAACGAATGGGCACATCGCTGATAACCGCACGAGGGAGAGTGTCCGAGAGGACCACCAATGCATGCATGTGGCCCGAATATGTATGTATGAAAGGGTTATGTAATGCTTTAAATAACTAATTCACGACTTTGATGTGGCATATATATACGACTCACAAAATGATCAATAATCCCACACGGAGGTTCACGACTCGTAGTGTACCACCGGACCCCTGCCCCCAACCCCCACACACACAGACACACACATCCTGCACCACCACAGCCACTCTGAGGCATGTCAAACTTTTTCTACAGTGAACATGTGACCAAAGGCGGAGTGTCGTGTTAAAATAAGAAAAACAGACATCATTCGACCGTTTTTATACATTGATTGATTTCCTAGGGATTTAATGTGCAAAAATCAAATTTGAGCTACATGTGCATCAAAATGGATTGCAAAATCATATATGTCCCTGGGTGCATGTTTCCCTGTGAAAGAGATTTCAAAACATTGAGAATATAGATTTTTAAAATTCAGTAAATCCAAAACTTAGTTTAAATTCATGAAACTTATCGTGGTGTCATATATGGACACCAGTAGACTGTGATATTGTATTTTTTTCGTCAAATTTGAGACCCGTTTTGATATAATCTTCTTACAAACGGGAGATTATTAAAAACTGGCAACCAATATCTCATACGGATTATTTATTCGGACCGTGTGTGTTAGACCGTGCCATGCTTCGGTTAAGCAGTAAAACGGCAGAATGAATCATCAATAAACCAAAAAATATACGTGCTGCACACGCCCCGTGTGCCGTGCGAGCAGGCGTGAGTTGACGGGACGCATGCGAGCAGTTCGCCGCGCAGGCATACCGGGAGGCGTGCGTGCAGGTGTGCGTATTAACGGGAGGCGTGCGAGTAGCTGTGTGAAATGATGGTAGGAATGGCAGAAGTCCGCCGCGCAGGCTCACCGGGAGGCGAGACAGCCTTTGACCGCCGCCCGCCTCGCTCCCACTGGTCCGTATTAATTGCGCGCCCGAGCCACCGGCCATAATAGGCAGCCGCACCCCCGGTCCACAGTGGTCACCAACGTCTGGACTCTGGAGTTTATGAGGATGCCGCCGAAGCGCACCATCGGAGGGAGTGGCGACGCCGGGGCTGGTGAAGCATCCGCGCAACGCGTGAAGATGGGCACAGAGGTTGCCGTCGCCGCCGACGAGGTCTTGCGCGGGCAGCAGCACGACCTTGACTTCGTCGGCGCCGTCGTTCCCCCCCAGCCGGAGCCGGAGGTCAACAGCAACTCCGGCAACGACTGCGACTCCGACAGAAAACCGGTTAGTCATCTATATACCCATTTGTGCGGCAAACATATCATGTGTTTTCTCTGGTTACTCCCTCCCCCCTCTATAATTTTTTTGGAATACAAATCATATGGTTATGTTCTCTCAGTTCATGAAATCAGAGTAATTAAGATCCGTTAGATGCACGTAGTGTATTGATTGTTTGAATGTTATCCATATAGAGTTAGTGATTAATTGTTTGTTCTGTACAAATGATTTTTGCCAATAATCCGACTAGGGTTAGCTTGCGTGCTAATAATTCATGGCCAGATCTTGAGAATTGATTTTGAATGTTCTACATATATGTTTGTGCCTTTTTTTTCCAGATCTTAAGAATTGATTTTGAATGTCGTACATGTATGTTTCTGCCATTTTTTTTTCTTTCAGATTGGTATGTACACAAACGAGGCTCCGGCGCGCGCTCTGCTAGTGGTTGGGGAAGCTTTAGTTATTTGATCTTAGATTATGTTAATTAATTATACCTCCAGAGTTGGAGTCATCCGGCTCTGGAGGTATAATTAATTAACCTAAACTATGATCTCCGGCGCCCGTTCCCGTCGCGCAACTCCATCCTGTCGTCGGCCGTTGGGGGTATGCCGGTATGTGTGGGTAACTAGCTAGCAAGTGGATCAGTAGCGAGTCGCCGCCGGCGGCCATTGCTGGGGTTATTTATAGCTAGCAGCTGGCTAGGGGATTGGTGATTTTACAATTCACCCCTGTGGAGCGCGGGAAGCCTTCGCTGCAGCGCGGGAAGACTTGAGCACACAACCCGACAACCATATGCGTTGTCACATGTTACCGGACACGTGTTAACATAAGGAAACGTATGTGTAACCTACTAATCATCGCACACGAGTACTCGCACACGCATCGTGTGCGATACTCCTAGCCATCGCAAGAAACTAGTATGCATTTTCAAAGTTTTTAGTACACACATAATCGCACACGAATTAACTCTAGTAAACGTGTGTGTTATATTTTCTCATTGCAAACAGTTCATCCGAGTGGGCTATTTGTCGCGTATCACACACATCTTGTTTACACGAATCATTTGTATTTTTTTGGCTCATCGCAAACAGTTCATCTATGTGAACTGTCTGCTGCATATCACACACATCTTGTTAAGTTGAACCGTTTCTGTTGTGTTCCCTAATCGAAAACAGTTCGTCCGAGTGAACCGTATGCCGTATATTACACACACCGTGATCTGGCTGACCGTTTCTGTTGCATTCCCTAATAGCAAACAGTTCATCGGAGCGAACTGTATGCCGTATATCGTACACACATTGATATGGCTGCCCGTTTCTGTTGTTCTGTCTAATCGCAAACAGTTCGTATGGATCAACCGTATGCCCCGCATCGCACACATAACTAAAATCTGAACCGTGTTTGATGTCTCCGCCATCGCAAACATTTTGCATCTTTTTTGATGGGTTTTTTACATCCCCGTTTGCGATTAATCCATCGCACACTGTTTCGTCAAAGGTTCTCTGATCGTAGTGTCGCGTTAGCAGCATCCTACAGTAGTGTTAAGAGGGGTTGTCAATCCCTCACGGGTAAAGGGTAGATTGGTTTGTATGATTTTGGATAAATAGATCTCACGGTAACACAAAAAATAATAAAGAAAAAGTGCAGCAAGGTATTTTTGCGTTTTTAGAATAATAGATCTGAAAACAAAAGCAAATAAAAAATAGATCTCAAAGCAAATATAATAAAGGATAGACCCGGGGGTTGTAGATTTCACTAGTGGATTCTCTCGAGAAAAATAGCATACGATGGGTAAACAAATTACTGTTGGACAATTGATAGAACTTCAAATAATTACGATGATATCCAGGCAATGATCATTACATAGGTATCACGTCCAAGATTAGTAGACCGACTCCTGCCTGCATCTACTATTATTACTCCACACGTCGACCGCTATCCAGTATGCATCTAGTGTATTAAGTTCATGGAGAAACGGAGTAATGCAATAAGAACGATGACATGATGTAGACAAGATCTATTCATGTAGGAAATAGACCCCATCTTGTTATCCTTAATAGCAACGATCAATACGTGTCTTGCTGCCCCTTCTGTCACTGGGAAAGAACACCGCACGACTGAACCCATCACAAAGCACCTCTTCCCATGGCAAGAAAAATCGATCTAGTTGGCCTAACCAAACCAAAGATTCGAAGAAGAAATACGAGGCTATAAGTAATCCTGCATATAAGAGATCAAAGAAGCTCAAATAACTTTCATGGATAAATAGATCTGATCATAAACTCAAAGTTCATCAGATCCCAACAAACACTCCGCAAAAAAGAGTTACATCAAATAGATCTCCAAGAGACCATTGTAATGAGAATCAAAAGAGAGAGAGGAAGCCATCTAGCTACTAACTACGGACCCGTAGGTCTACAATGAACTACTCACACATCATCGGAGAGGCACCAATTAGGATGATGAACTCTTCCGTGATGGTGTCTACATTGGATCTGTTGGTTCTGGAACTTGTGGCGGCTGGAATTGTGTTTCGTCGACTCCCCTAGGATTTTTGGATTTTCGGGGTATTTATAGAGCAAAGAGGCGGTGCGGGAGGCGTCCGAGGTGGGCACAACCCACCAGGGCGCGCCCAGGTGGGTTGTGCTCCCCTCGGAGCCCCCCTCTGGTACTTCTTTGATTCAACAGGTGTCTTCTGGTCCAGAAAAATTCTCCAAAAAGTTTCACTGCGTTTGGACTCCGTTTGGTACTGATATTCTGCGAAGTAAAAAAACAAGCAAAAAACAGCAACTGGCACTAGGCACTATGTCAATAGGTTAGTCCCAAAAAATAATATAAAGTTGCTATAAAATGATTGTAAAACATCGAAGAATGATAATATAACAGCATGGAACAATCAAAAATTATAGATACATTACAGACGTATCAGCATCCCCAAGCTTAATTCCTGCTCGTCCTCGAGTAGGTAAATAATAAAAACAGAATTTTTGATGCGGAATGCTGCCTAACATGTTCATCACATATTCTTTTCTTTTGTAGCATGGACATTTGGACTTTTATATGGTTCAAAGCAATAGTCTAGTTTTGACATGAAGATTTCAATACTCAAGCATATCAACAAGCAACCTTGTCTTTCAAAATATCAACACTAAAGCAAGTTATCCCTAGCTCATTATGCTCAATCATTGATCCATTCATGAAACACACTCGCATATTAGCTACATCCAATGGTCAAGTACGATCATAGTGCCCCTTAGTTGGTGCTTTATAAGAGAAGATGGAGACTCAAATAAAAATAAAAATTGCATAAAGTAAATAGAAAGGCCCTTCGCAGAGGGAAGTAGGGATTTGTAGAGGTGCCAGAGCTCAAAGCGAAAAAATAGAGATAAAACATTTTCGGTGGCATGCTTTTCCTGTCAACGAAAACGATCGAGTAGTTCCCAATACTTTCCATGCTAGATATATCATAGGCGGTTCCCAAATAGAAAATAAAGTTTATTCCTTTTTCCACCATACTTTCACATTCCACGGCTAGCCGTATCCACGGGTGCCGTCCATACCAAAACTTTCCAAGAAATTTATTATTTGACAACATAAAGTAAATTCATTTTTAATTTCGGGAATGGACATCCCTAATACCTTTGCCGTACTCTCATGCAATTACAAGTGAATAAACACTCATCTTGAGAATAACACATCTAGCATGGAAAAATATCAGCCACCCCCTATCGTTTCATGAGCGGTACGAGCACACAAAAAGTAAATTATTTTGAAGATTAGAGATGGCACATACAAATTTGCTTAGAACGGCACGGGAATACCGCATATAGGTAGGTATGGTGGACTCATATGGCAAAACTTGGTTTAAGGATTTTGGATGCACAACTAGTATTCCTACTTAGTACAAGCGAAGGCTAGCAAAAAGATTGAGAAGCATCCAACCAAGAAACGAAAGATCACGTAAGCGAGCATTAAGCATAACTAACACCGAATAATGCACCACAAGTAGGATGTAACTTCATTGCATAACTATTGACTTTCATGCTTGCCTAGGGAATCACAAACCTTAACACCAATATTTTTACTAAAGCATAATTACTCACCAACATGACTCACATATCACCATCATCATATCTCAAAACTATTACAAAGAATCAAGTTTATTTTGTCCAATGATCTTCATGGATGTTTTTATTATATCTCTCTTGAATATCTATCACTTTGGGACTAATTTCATATGTTACTTTTGATAAGCTCAAACAAATTTAAGTGAAAAACATGAGCATAAAATTTTCATCTCTCAAAATAATATAAGTGAAGCATGAAAGAATTTCTTAAAAAATTTACTAACTCTCAAATAAATCTAAGTGAAGCATGAGAGCATTTATTCAAAAATATTAAAGCACACCGTGCTCAAAAAGATATAAGTGAAGCACTAGAGCAATTCCATAGCTCAAAAAATTTAAGTGAAGCATAAAGAGCAATTCTAACAAATCATAGCATAATTTTGGCTCTCTAAAATAGGTGTGTCCAGCAAGAATACTTGTGACAAACTAAAAAGCAAAACAAGCAAAGACTCATATAATACAAGACGCTCCAAGCAAAACTCATGATATGTGACTAATAAAAATATAGCTCCAAGTAAAATACCGATGGTCGTTAGAAGAAAGGGGTGATGCCAATCGGGGCATCCTCAAGCTTAGTTGATTCTTCATCCTTGAATATTATCTTGGGGTGCCATGGGGCATCCCCAAGCTTAGGCTCTTCTTACTCCTTATTCCTTCATCCATCGTGATCTCACCCAAAACTTGAAAACTTCAATCACACAAAACTTAACAAAACCTTCGTGAGATCCATTAGTATAAGAAAATAAATTTTTACTTTAGGTACTGTTACAAACCCATTCATATTTTATTTTTGCATTATATCTATTGTATTCTAACTTTACTATGGCTCATACCCCCCGATAGACACCATAGATTCATCAAAATAAGCACACAATGCAAAGAAAACAGAATCTGTCAAAAACAGAACAGTCTGTAAAGACGCGAATTTTACCCATACTTCTGTAACTCCAAACATTATGAAAAACTAGGACAACGTGGAAAATTTGTATATCAATCTTGTGAAAAAAATTCAGAAGTTTTCGTTGCTTCTGTGAATTTTGATAATTGTTTTACTGGACGCAAAAGTTTATGTTTTCTAACAAGATCAAGTCAACTATCAGCCAACGTGATCCCAAAGGCTTTGCTTGGCCCAAACACTAATTAAAACATAAAAATGTCCAGACAATGATCATTATATAGGCATCATGTCCAAGATTAGTAGACTGACTCCTGCCTGCATCTACTACTATTACTCCACACATCGACCGCTATCCAGCATGCATCTAGTGTATTAAGTTCATGGAGAAACGAAGTAATGCAATAAGAACGATGACATGATGTAGACAAGATATATTCATGTAGGAATAGACCCCATCTTGTTATCCTTAATAGCAACGATCAATACGTGTCTTTCTGCCCCTTCTGTCACTGGGAAAGAACACCGCACGACCGAACCCATCACAAAGCAACTCTTCCCATGGCAAGAAAAATCGATCTAGTCGGCCTAACTAAACCAAAGATTCGAAGAAGAAATACGAGGCTATAAGTAATCCTGCATATAAGAGATCAAAAGAAGACTCAAATAACTTTCATGGATAAAATAGATCTGATCATAAACTCAAAGTTCATCGGATCCCAACAAACACACCGCAAAAAGAGTTACATCAAATGGATCTCCAAGAGAGCATTGTATTGAGAATCAAAAGAGAAAGAGGAGGCCATCTAGCTACTAACTACGGACCCGTAGGTCTACAATGAACTACTCACGCATCATCGGAGAGGCACCAATGAGGATGATGAACCCCTCCGTGATGGTGTCTTGATTGGATCTGGAGGTTCTGGAACTTGCGGCGGCTGGAGTTGTGTTTCGTCGACTCCCCTAGGGTTTCTGGAATATTTGGGTATTTATAGAGCAAAGAGGCGGTGCGGGAGGCCACCAAGGTGGACACAACCCACCAGGGCGCGCTTGGGCCCCCCAGGCGCGCCCAGGTGGGTTGTGCCCCCCTCGGGGCACCCCTCTGGTACTTCTTTGGCCCATCCTGTGTCTTCTGGCCCAGAAAAATTCTCCAAAAAGTTTTGCTGCGTTTGGACTCCGTTTGGTATTGATTTTCTGCAAAGTAAAAAACAAGCAAAAAGCAGCAACTGGCACTGGGCACTATGTCAATAGGTTAGTCCAAAAAAATGATATAAAGTTGCTATAAAATGATTGTAAAACATCCAAGAATGATAATATAACAGCATGGAACAATCAAAAATTATAGATACGTTGGAGACGTATCAGTGTCTAGATTGGATCTGGTGGTTCTGGAACTTGCAGCGGCTGGAATTGTGTTTCGTCAACTCCCCTAGGGTTTTTGGATTTTCGGGGTATTTATAGACCAAATAGGCGGTGCGGGAGGCGGCCGAGGTGGGCACAACCCACCAGGGCGCGCCTGGGCCCCTAGGCGCGCCCAGGTGGGTTGTGCTCCCCTCGGAGCCCCCCTCTGGTACTTCTTTGGCCCAACAGGTGTCTTCTGGTCCAGAAAAATTCTCCAAAAAGTTTCGCTGCGTTTGGACTCTGTTTGGTAATGATATTCTGTGAAGTAAAAAACAAGCAAAAAACAACAACTGGCACTGGGCACTATGTCAATAGGTTAGTCCCAAAAATTGATATAAAGTTGATATAAAATGATTGTAAAACATCCAAGAATGATAATATAACAGCATGGAACAATAAAAATTTATAGATACATTGGAGACGTATCATACCCTTTACTGTATTCTTGATCGAGTTGTGAATGTTGGCCACATCGCCCTGGTTATTTCTAATCTTATTCCTTCGGGTGTTTCCCATCTACAATATGTTGTTGATACGATAGTCATTGTCGAAAATTCTGACATTTGTATTGCCAATCTTAAATTCCTTCTCCTTTGGTTTGAATCTCTATCTGGTCTTAAAATTAATCTTTAAAGATCTAAGCATGGTTCCTGGATGTTTTGATGTGGAGGCGTTGAGGGTTTCCAATGTTCTTAACTGCAAGCTCGGTTCCTTCTGCTTTAAATATCTTGGGATTCATATCTCTTCTTCTAAGTTACTCATGAAGGATTTTGCTCCTACAGTTTTGAAAGTAGGCAATAGGGTGATGCCTTGGCGTGGTAGATACAATACTAACGCGGGGAAGGTGATCATCAATAATTCATGTCTATCCTCGATCCTTATGTTTCTCATGGGTTTTATCTACTATCGGAGGGCACTCATGCTGGTTTTCATAAGCATTGTAGTGGATTTTATTGTAATTCATCCAATAACAAGAAAAAAGATAGATTGGTCAAATGGAAGATCATTTGCAGGCCAAAGAGTCACGGGGGCTTGGGCATTATTAATACTTCGATTATGAATAAGTGCTTGATCATCAAATGGTGGTGGCTGATGAGCCACAAGTATATGGGATCAATTGTAGCCTTTTCGATAAGTAAGAGTGTCGAACCCAACGAGGAGCAGAAGGAAATGACTAGTGGTTTTCAGCAAGGTAATGCCTGCAAGTACTGAAATTGTAAGTAGCAGAGTAGTTTGATAGCAAGATAATTTGTAACGAGCAAGTAACGGTAGTTGTAATAAAAGTGCAGCAAGGTAGCCCAATCCTTTTGAAGCAAAGGACAGGCCAAAATGGTCTCTTATAATAAGCAAAGCATTCTTGAGGGTACACGGGAATTTCATCTAGTCACTTTCATCATGTTGGTTCCATTCGTGTTCGCTACTTTGATAATTTGATATGTGGGTGGACCGGTGCTTAGTTGCTGTTCTTACTTGAACAAACCTCCTACTTATGATTAACCCCCTCGCAAGCATCCGTAACTACGAGAAAAGTATTAAGAATAAATTCTAACCATAGCATTAAACTTTTGGATCTAATCAGTCCCTTACGGAATAGCGCATAAACTAGGGTTTAAGCTTCTGTCACTCTCGCAACCCATCATCTAATAACTACTCCACAATGCATTCCCTTAGGCCCAAATATGATGAAGTGTCATGTAGTCGACGTTCACATGACACCACTAAGGGAATCACAACACAAATACTATCAAAATATCGAACACATATCAAGTTCACATGATTACTTGCAACATGGTTTCTCCCGTGACCTCAAGAACAAAAGTAACTACTCACAAATGATAATCATGCTCAAGATCAGAGGGGTATTAAATAGCATATTGGATCTGAACATATAATCTTCCACCAAATAAACCATATAGTAATCAACTACAAGATGTAATCAACACTACTAGTCACCCACAAGCACCAATCTATAGTTCCGGTACAAAGATTGAACACAAGAGATGAACTAGGGTTTGAGAGGAGATGGTGATGTTGAAGATGTTGATGGAGATTGCCCTCCCCAAGATGGGAGAGTTGTTGGTGATGATGATGGTGATGATGATGACGATGATTTCCCCCTCCGGGAGGGAAGTTCCCCCGGCGGAATCGCTCCGCCGGAGGGCAAAAGTGCTCCTGCCCAAGTTCCGCCTCGAGACGGCGGCGCTCCATCCCGAAAGTGCTCTCCTAATTTTTTCTAGGTCAAAATGACTTATATACCAGAAGATGGGCACCGGAGGTGGGCCGAGGGAAGCACAACCCACCAGGGCGCGCCTGGGCTCCCTGGTGCGCCCAAGTGGGTTGTGCCCACCTGGTGGGCCCCCTCTGGTACTTATTGGCTCCAATATTCCTCATTTATTCCATAAAAAATCTCCGTGAAGTTTCAGCTCAGTTGGAGTTGTACAGAATAGGTAGCCTGACATAGCTTTTTCAGGTCCAGATTTCCAGCTGCCGGAATTCTCCCTCTTTGTGTATACCTTGCATATTATGAGAGAAAAGGCATTAGAATTACTCCAAAAATCATTATTATGCATAAAAACATCATAAATAACAGTAGGAAAACATGATGCAAAATGGACGTATCAACTCCCCGAAGCTTAGACCTCGCTTGTCCTCAAGCGAAAACCAAAATCGAAAAACATGTCCACATGCTTAGAGAGAGAGGTGTCGATAAAAACAAAATACGGACATAGAAGCACCATGTGCATTATTGTAACAGCAACACACTTTAACATAAAACTTTTATCATAGAACTTTTATCATAGACTTCTCATGAATAAGTAACAATTCATCACACTATCGAAGTATAAAGTATAAACTCTATTAGAAACCAACAAACTATGTTCTCAGTCAACTTTGCAACTACAATTCATCATCTTTTTAGGAAGGGTCATGTATCGGAGCCTTTAAGCAAGTCCACATACTCAACCATCATATAGTCTTCTATGATTGCTAACACTCACCGCATACACATGAGCAAAACGTTTCAACCGGACACATAGAAAGATAGGGGCTTTATAGTTTCGCCTCCCAACGTATTCACCTCAAGAGTGATGTCAACAATAATAACTCATGCTACCCATATTCAACTGGACATATGTGCCTAGATCTTTCCTCACCACATGATGCTTGCCAATGGAGAAAAATAAAAGGAAAAGAGAGAAGAACTTTGACTCTTGCATAAAAATAAATACATAAAAGTAAAAGATAGGCCCTTCGCAGAGGGAAGCAGAGGTTGCCATGCGCTTATTTGTTTGTATGCTCAACCCCTTAGTGCAAGAGAACGTCACGTTATATTGCCCCTTGTGATGGCAACCTTTATTATGCAGCCTGTCGCTTTTATTTCTTCACCATCACAAGTTCGTACAACACTCAATTTTCTCTTACACTAAATGATCTTACACTTTTAGAAGCAATTTTTATTGCCTTATTGCACCGATGACAACTTACTTGAAGGATCTTACTCAATCCATAGGTAGGTATGGTGGACTCTTGGAAATAAGATTTGGGTTTAAGGATTTTTGGATGCACAAGTAGTATCTCTACTTAGTGCGGAATTTTTGGCTAGCAAATATGGGGGGCAAGCACCACATGTTGAAGGATCTATGACAATATAACTTCTATGTGAATATGAACAAACATAAATCATTAAGTTGTCTTCCTTGTCCAACGTCAACAATTTTGGCATATAATATTTTGATGGGGGCTCACAATCACAGAAGATTTCTATGATAGTGCATATATATGTGAATCTTCTCTTCCCTTATTAATTCTTTCATGAGTTGCATCATTGACTAATGCTACATTTGTCAATTTCTAATAAAATTTTCTACTTATACTTTTCCTTTGTGGTGTTATCACCTACCATAGGATTAGCATATGATCTTTTCATTTATTTCTTTTCGTTTTATTGCAACAAGAAAGTAAACAAAGCAAAAAATCAAACTAAACTTTATTTTATTTCTCGCACACGATTACAAGGATAGATCACTAAGCAAGCTCTCAAAAAGAAAGGATCGAACTAAACTTTTATTCATCTAAAGCAAAAGATCGAACTAAGAAAAGTAAAGGCAAAAGGTAGTAGAGGTGATACGATACCGGGGCACCTCCCCCAAGCTTGACGGAAGCCAAGGGGGCTGCCCATACTCGATACTCAATTTTCTTTTTGTGGTGAAGAAGGAGGTGGTGGTGATGATGAAGTAGAAGCGATATTTTCCTCGGGTTTCCATGGCAGGGGCTCACCATTATAAGAGGAGGAGTGAATCTCACGAGTCCTGCAACTGGCAGCCAAACTCATACCTTTAAACCTTGCCTCATATTCAAAGACTTGGTTTTGGAGGTTGTAGATCTGGCTCTGGAGGAACTTGATTTGCTCGTTGAAGGAGAAGATGATGTCCTTCATGGACTTGCCCTCCACCTTGAGAACACGGATGTAGTCCGCGATCATGAGGTGATTGTCATTGAGTCCATGTTCGGCCATCCCCTTGCACCGGAAAACGTCCTACTCCACAGCTTCAAGCCTAGCCTCCACGGATCCAGTCCCCTTGGGGCCTTGCACATCGCGGATGTGGAGCACCCCCTGACGCATCTGGATAGCTTGAGGGTGTTGCATCACCTCCCGCAGATATGGGTTGATGACGTTCTCGAAGAACTTGTCCTTGGAGGAGCTTGAAGCGGCCATGGTGGATCAGATCTGTCAAAAAATAGCAAGGAAAAGAAAACAGGAGATTTCTCCGCGATACGGAGGTCAATAGGTTCAGGGGGGTATATAAAGATTTTTTTTATCTTGGGAAACAAGCAAACGGAAGAAAAACGGAGTCCGGAAGGTACCCGAGGCGGGCACAACCCACCTGGGTGCGCCTGGCAAGCCAGGCGCGCCCTGGTGTCTTGTGCCCACCAGGGGTGCCTTCCTGGTTGCTTCTTATTTTCCTAATTTTCTAAATATTCCAAAGCTGAAAAAAACTATTTTTGCGGATTTTTCGGAGTCCGTTTACTTACCGTATCACGTACCTCCTCTTTTTCACGATTCTGGAGTGTTCCGGAAGGATTCTTTTATGTGTTCTTCCGGTGTCATAGTTTGGATAATATTACTTTCAACATTAATGGGCGTACCTGAGATATAATGTTTTATTCGTTGCCCATTAACAACCTTCGGGTTAGTACCTTCGGCATTATTTATTTTGATAGCTCCAGACCAATAAACCTCCTCGATAACATAGGGTACTTCCCATTTGGAGAGGAGTTTTCCTGCAAAGAATCTGAAACAAGAGTTATACAAAAGAACATATTCTCCAACTTTGAACTCACGCTTTTGGATTCTTTTATCATTCCATCTTTTAACTTTTTCTTTAAACAATTTGGCATTTTCATAAGCTTGGGTTCTCCATTCATCTAATGAGCTAATATCAAATAACCTCTTTTCACCGGCAAGTTTGAAATCATAGTTGAGTTCTTTAATTGCCCAATATGCTTTATGTTCTAACTCAAGAGGCAAATGACAAGCTTTCCCATAAACCATTTTATAAGGAGACATACCCATAGGATTTTTATATGCTGTTCTATAAGCCCAAAGTGCATCATCTAATTTCTTAGACCAATTCTTCCGGGACCTATTGACAGTCTTTTGCAAAATTAATTTTATTTCTCTATTGCTAAGTTCAACTTGACCACTAGACTGAGGATGATAGGGTGATGCAATTCTATGGTTAACATCATACTTGGCAAGCATTTTACGGAAAGCACCATGAATAAAGTGTGAACCACCATCAGTCATCAGGTATCTAGGGACTCCAAACCTTGGGAAAATAACTTCCTTAAGCATTTTAATAGAGGTGTTGTGATCAGCACTACTAGTTGGAATAGCTTCTACCCAGTTAGTAACATAATCAACAGCAACCAAAATATGTGTATACCCATTAGAGGAAGGAAAAGGTCCCATGTAATCAAAACCCCAAACATCAAATGGTTCAACAGCAAGTGAATAATTCATAGGCATTTCTTGACGCTTACCGATATTACCTATTCTTTGGCATTCATCACAAGATGAGACAAACTTACGAGCCTCCTTGAAGAGAGTAGGCCAATAAAATCCAGATTGCAATACCTTGTGAGCAGTTCTGTCTCCCGCATGATGTCCTCCATAAGCTTTGGAGTGACATTTCCGTAGGATTTGTCCCTGTTCATGCTCAGGTACACAACGTCAAATAATACCATCTACTCCTTCTTTATAAAGATGTGGGTCATCCCAGAAGTAATGTCTTAAATCATAAAAGAATTTTTTCTTTTGTTGGTAGGTAAAGCTAGGTGGTAAATATTTAGCAACAATGTAATTAGCATAATCAGCATACCAAGGAGTGTTATTAGAAACATTTATTGTAGCTAATTGCTCATCCGGAAAACTATCATCAATAGGTAGTGGGTCATCAAGGACGTTTTCAAGCCTAGACAAGTTATCAGCTACGGGGTTCTCAGCTCCCTTTCTATCAATAATATGCAAATCAAATTCTTGTAGCAAGAGAACCCACCTAATGAGTCTAGGTTTAGCATCTTTCTTTTCCATAAGATATTTTATAGCAGCATGATCGGTGTGAACAGTCACTTTAGAATCAACAATGTAAGATCTAAATTTATCACAAGCAAACACAACTGCTAAGAATTCTTTTTCAGTAGTAGCATAATTTCGTAGGGCACTGTCTAGAGTATTACAAGTATAATGGATAAAATTTAGTTTCTTATCAACTCTTTGTCCTAGAACAGCACCAACAGCATAATCACTAGCATCACACATAATTTCAAAAGGCAAGTTCTAGTCAGGTGGTTGAACAATAGGTGCAGAAATTAAGGCTTTCTTGAGTGTTTCGAAGGCTTCTAAACAATCATCATCAAAAACGAAAGGAGTGTCCTTTTGCAAAAGATTTGTAAGAGGCCTAGAAATTTTAGAAAAGTCTTTGATAAATCTCCTATAGAAACCAGCATGACCAAGGAAACTATGAATACCTTTGATATCTTTAGGACATGGCATTTTCTCAATTGCATCAACCTTAGCTTTGTCCACCTCAATACCTCTTTCAGAAATTTTATGGCCCATAACAATACCTTCATTAACCATAAAGTGGCACTTCTCCCAATTCAAGACAAGATTTGTTTGCTCACATCTCTGCAAAACTCGATCAAGATTGCTTAAACAATCATCAAAATATTTCACATAAACAGAGAAGTCATCCATGAAAACCTCAACAATCTTTTCACAAAAGTCAGAGAATATAGCAGTCATACATATTTGAAAGGTAGCAGGTGCATTGCATAAACCAAAAGGCATACGTCTATAAGCATAAGTTTCAAAGGGACAAGTGAAAGTGGTCTTTTCTTGATCAGGTTGAGAAACAGGTATTTGTGAGAAACCAGAATATCCATCAAGGAAACAAAAATGTGTGTGCTTTGACAATCTTTCTAGCATTTGATCAATAAAGGGCGGAGGGTAATGATCTTTTCTAGTTGCTTTGTTTAATTTTCTAAAATCAATTACCATTCTATAGCCTGTAACAATTCTTTGTGGAATAAGTTCATTCTTATCATTTGGAACAACAGTAATACCTCCCTTCTTAGGGACACAATGAACAGGACTTACCCATCTACTATCAGTTATAGGATAGATTATACCTGCTTCCAGAAGTTTTAATATTTCCGTCCTTACCACTTCTTTCATCTTCGGATTTAACCAGCGTTGGTGATCAAGAACGGGTTTAGCATCAGGTTCCATATTAATTTTGTGCTGACATAGAGTGGGACTAATGCCCTTAAGATCATCAAGAGTATATCCAATAGCAGCTCGGTGCTTCCTTAGAACTTTCAATAGTCTTTCTTCTTCATGTTCTGAAAGGTTAGCACTAATAATAACAGGATATATCTTTTTCTCATCAAGATAAGCATATTTCAAAGTGTTTGGCAATTGTTTTAATTCAAACACAGGATCACCTTTGGGTGGAGGAGGACCTCCTAGAGTTTCAATAGGCAAATTGTGTTTAAGCAGGGGACGTTGTTCAAAGAAAATATCATCTATTTCATTTCTTTCATGCATATGTAAATCATTTTCATGGTCTAGCAGATATTGTTCTAAAGGATCAGTAGGAGGCACAACAATAGAAGCAAGACCAATTATTTCATCCTTACTAGGCAATTCTTTTTTATGAGGTTTTCTACTAAACTTGGAAAAGTTAAACTCATGAGACTTATCACCAAAACTGACACCGACAGTTTGTTTCTTACAATCTATTCTAGCATTAACGGTGTTCAAGAAGGGTCTACCAAAGATAATGGGACAAAAATCATCTTGCGGGAAACCAAGAACAAGAAAATCAGTAGGATATTTTATTTTCCCACACAAGACTTCAACATCTCTAACAATCCCAATTGGTGATATGGTGTCTCTATTAGCAAGTTTAATAGTAACATCTATGTCTTCTATCTCAGCGGGTGCTATGTCATTCATAATTTCTTGATATAAGGTAAAGGGAATAGCACTCACGCTAGCACCTATGTCACATAAACCATGATAACAGTGATCTCCTATTTTAACTGAGACAACGGGCATACCAACAACGGGTCTATGATTATCTGTTCTAACAGGTTTGACAATTCTAGTAGCTTCATTACAGAAGTAGATAACATGCCCATTTATATTTTCTTCCAGGAGATCTTTAACCATGGCAACACTAGGTTCTACTTTAATTTGTTCATCCGGTTTAGGTGTTCTAATATAACTCTTGTTGACCACAGTTGAAACTTTAGCATGTTCCTTTATCCTAACAGGGAAAGGTGGTTTCTCAATATAAGCAGTAGGAATAACTGGATCAACATTATAAACAATAGTTTCCTCTTTAGCTGGCACTAGTTCTTTAACTTCCTTTTTAATAGGTGGGTGATATTTAAACCACTTCTCCTTAGGGAGATCAACATGAGTAGCAAATGATTCACAGAAGGAGGCTACTATCTCAGAGTCAAGTCCATATTTAGTGCTAAACTTTTGAAAA
Source organism: Thinopyrum elongatum (assembly GCA_011799875.1). Lineage (NCBI taxonomy): Eukaryota > Viridiplantae > Streptophyta > Magnoliopsida > Poales > Poaceae > Thinopyrum > Thinopyrum elongatum. The sequence goes on along the minus strand of CM022299.1, from coordinate 668,442,243 downwards.
GCATCGGTATCCATAAAAGATTTAACACAATCATACTTAAGCTTAATACCTGACTCTTTACCTTTGTCGAGTGCCCAATCTTCACAGTTGCGTTTAATTCTTTCCAAAAGATCCCACCTGAATTCAATGGTTTTCTTCATAAAGGAACCAGTACAAGAAGTATCAAGCATGGATTGATCATCACGAGAAAGCCGAGCATAAAAATTCTGAATAATGATTTCTCTTGAGAGCTCATGATTGGGGCATGAATATAACATTGACTTAAGCCTCCCCCAAGCTAGAGCGATACTTTCTCCTTCATGAGGCCAAAAATTATATATATAATTCCGATCATGATGAACTAGATGCATAGGATAATTTTTTTGGTGAAACTCCAATTTCAATCGATTCCAATTCCAAGATCCAATATCATCGCATAGCCTATACCATGCCAATGCCTTTCCCTTCAAAGATAAAGGGAAAACCTTCTTCTTAACTTCATCTCCGGGTAAACCTGCAAGCTTAAACAATCCACAAATTTCTTCCACATATATCAAGTGCATATCAGGATGTTCGGTTCCATCTCCTGCATAAGGATTAGCTAGCAGTTGTTCTATCATACGCGAAGGAATTTCATATTCAATATTTTCAGTAGGTGCAGTAGGTTGAGGGTTAATTAATTGTGGTTCCGGTCGAGGTCAAGATACCCTGAACAAACCCCTCAAAGGATTGTTTTCCATAGTAATAAGTGATAATAAATTTCAGCACGTAGTAATAATTTTTCCTTACCAAGAGCGCTTCACTCCCCGGCAACGGCGCCAGAAAATAGCCTTGATGACCCACAAGTATATGGGATCAATTGTAGCCTTTTCGATAAGTAAGAGTGTCGAACCCAACGAGGAGCAGAAGGAAATGACTAGTGGTTTTCAGCAAGGTAATGCCTGCAAGTACTAAAATTGTAAGTAGTAGAGTAGTTTGATAGCAAGATAATTTGTAACGAGCAAGTAACGGTAGTTGTAATAAAAGTGCAGCAAGGTAGCCCAATCCTTTTGAGGCAAAGGAAAGGCCAAAACGGTCTCTTATAATAAGCAAAGCATTCTTGAGGGTACACGGGAATTTCATCTAGTCAATTTCATCATGTTGGTTCGATTCGTGTTCGCTACTTTGATAATTTGATATGTGGGTGGACCAGTGCTTAGGTGCTGTTCTTACTTGAACAAACCTCCTACTTATGATTAACCCCCTCGCAAGCATCCGCAACTACGAGAAAAGTATTAAGAATAAATTCTAACCATAGCAATAAACTTTTGGATCCAATCGGTCCCTTACGGAATAAACTAGGGTTTAAGCTTCTGTCACTCTCGCAACCCATCATCTAATAACTACTCCACAATGCATTCCCTTAGGCCCAAATATGGTGAAGTGTCATTTAGTCGACGTTCACATGACACCACTAAGGGAATCACAACACACATACTATCAAAATATCGAACACATATCAAGTTCACATGATTACTTGCAACATGATTTCTCCCGTGACCTCAAGAACAAAACTAACTACTCACAAATGATAATCATGCTCAAGATCAGAGGGGTATTAAATAGCATATTGGATCTGAACATATAATCTTCCACCAAATAAACCATATAGTAATCAACTACAAGATGTAATCAACACTACTAGTCACCCACAAGCAGCAATCTATAGTTCCGGTACAAAGATTGAACACAAGAGATGAACTAGGGTTTGAGAGGAGATGGTGCTGTTGAAGATGTTGATGGAGATTGCCCTCCCCAAGATGGGAGAGTTGTTGGTGATGATGATGGTGATGGTGATGATGATGATTTCCCCCTCCGGGAGGGAAGTTCCCCCGGCGGAATCGCTCCGCCGGAGGGCAAAAGTGCTCCTGCCCAAGTTCCGCCTCGAGATGGCGGTGCTCCGTCCCGAAAGTCCTCTCCTAATTATTTCTAGGTCAAAATGACTTATATACCAGAAGATGGGCACCGGAGGTGGGCCGAGGGGAGCACAACCCACCAGGGCGCGCCTGGGCTCCCTGTCGCGCCCAGGTGGGTTGTGCCCACCTGGTGGGCCCGCTCTTGTACTTATTGGCTCCAATATTCCTCATTTATTCCATAAAAAATCTCCGTGAAGTTTCAGCTCATTTGGAGTTGTGCAGAATAGGTTGCCAGACATAGCTTTTTCAGGTCCAGATTTCCAGCTGCCGGAATTCTCCCTTTTGTGTATACCTTGCATATTATGAGAGAAAAGGCATTATATTACTCCAAAAAGCATTATTATGCATAAAAACATCATAAATAACAGTAGGAAAACATGATGCAAAATGGACGTATCAGTGGCGCATCATGCATAGCGCCCCTGGCACTCTTAGGTTAGACGTCCTTAAGGCTAAATACTTTCCTGTTTCGAGCCCTATGTTTGCCTTTGCAACAAGTGGTTCCCAATTTTGGCATGATTTGGTTAAGGTGCACGATGACTTTCGAGCTAATGTCAAATTTGTCGTAAATGATGGGAAATCAACTCATTTTTGGCTTGACTGGTGGTGTGGAGATGGTCCGCTATGTTTGCTTTTTCTGGTTCTTTGTTCTTTCTGGGGTAATCTTGAAGGAAATATGCCCTAGAGGCAATAATAAAGTTGTTATTTTATATTTCCTTATTCATGATAAAGATTTATTATTCATGCTAGAATTGTATTGATCGAAAACTTAAATACATGTGTGAATACATAAACAAATACCTTGTCCCTACTAAGCCTCTACTAGACTAGCTCGTTGATCAAAGATGGTTAAGGTTTCCTACCAATAGACATGTGTTGTCACTTGATAACAGGATCACACCATTAGGAGAATGATGTGATGGACAAGACCCATCCATTAGCTTAGCATATGATCGTTCAGTTTATTGCTATTGCTTTCTTAATGTCAAATACATATTCCTTCGACTATGAGATCATGCAACTCTCGGATACCGGAGGAATACCTTGTGTGCTATCAAACGTCACAATGTAACTGGGTGATCATAAAGATGCTCTACAGGTATCTCCGAAGATGTCTGTTAAGTTGCCATAGATCGAGATTAAGATTTCTCACTCCGTGTATCGAAGAGGTATCTCTGGGCCCTCTCGGTAATACACATCACAAGAAGCTTGCAACCAAAGTGACTAAGGAGTTAGTTACGAATTGATGTATTATGGAACGAGTAAAGAGACTTGCCGGTAACGATATTGAACTAGGTATGAAGATACCGACGATCGAATCTCGGGCAAGTAACATACCGATAGACAAAGGGAATTACGTATGTTGTCATAAGGTTCGACCGATAAAGATCTTTGTAGAATATGTAGGAATCAGTATGGGCATCCAGGTTCCACTATTGGTTATTGACCGGAGAGGGGTCTCGGTCATGTCTACATAGTTCTCGAACCCGTAGGGTCCGCACGCTTAACATTCGTTGACGATATAGTGTTATATGAGTTATGTGATTTGGTGACCGAATGTTGTTCGGGGTCCCGGATGAGATCACGGACATGACGAGGAGCTCCGGAATGGTCCGGAGGTAAAGATTGATATATAGGACGATGATATTTGGACACCGGAAGAGTTTTGGGAGGTACCGGGTAGTCATCGGATCACCGGAAGGGGTTCCGGGAACCCTGGGAGGTTAATGGGCCATATGGGCCAAAGGGGGGAACACACCAGCCCACAAGGGGCTGGCGCGCCCCTCCTAAGGCCGTAGCCCTTGGGTACAGAAGGAAAGGGGGGAGACGGCCTCCCCCTTCCTTCCCTCTCCTCCCCTTTCCTTCCCCCCTTGTGCAATCAAGGTAAGGGGGGGTGCGCCACAGGGCAGGAGCCCAAGGGGGCCGACGGCCACCCTTGGGGCGCCTCCTGGCTGCCTCCCCTCCCCCACCTATATATATGAGGGCGGGGGCGCCACACAAAGACCACGACAATCTCTTAGCCGTGTGCGGCGCCCCTCTCCACAGTTTCGTCCCTCGGTCATATTTTCGTAGTGCTTAGGCAAAGCCCTGCGGAGATAGCATCACCACCACCATCACCATGCCGTCGTGCTGCTGGAACTCATCCACTACTTCGCCCGTCTTGCTGGATCAAGAAGGCAAGGACGTCACCGAGCTGAACGTGTGCACTAATCATACACGCAAATGCACACGATCAAGCCTAAGGACTCACGGGAAGATATCACAACACAACTCTAAAACATAAATAAAGTCATACAAGCTTTATATTACAAGCCAGGGGCCTCGAGGGCTCGAATACATAAGCTTGCGAACAAGCGTCAGCGGAAGCATCAGATATCTGAGTACAGATATGAAATAGAAACAGAAAGGCCTTTAGAAAGGCGGGGCAAAATAAAACACTACGATCGAAAGGCGAAGGCCTCCTGCCTGGGACCCTCCGAAACTACTCCTGGTCGTCAGTCAACTCGTAGTAGTATCCATCCTCTGGGTAGTAGTAGTAGCGATCGTCGGGGCATCTGTCTCAGGGGGCTCCGTCCTCTGGTCACGTCAAACTGATATGGGGAGAAAAAGGAAAACAAAGCAACCGTGAGTACTCAGAAGTACTCAGCAAGCAAGGATCTACACTACATATGCAACATTTTCAAAGGGAGGCTGTATATGTGGACTGGGCTGCAGAAATGCCAGAATAGAGAGAAGGCCTAGTCCTATCGAAGACTAGCATCTTCAGCGGTCTTGCAGCAGTAGAAGAGAGTAGAACAATACAATATAATGTAGCAGTAATAATATCAACCTCACCCAGAGATCCTTTCTCGACTCCCTGCGAGAAAGCAATCCCAGAGCCATATATACAGGTCTCATCACAGGTATCCAGTTCTAAATTGTATCAATCAGGATACAACTCCGAGTGTCCTTTACCGTAGGACCGGCTATCGATAGAAATGTTCTTCCCTGCAGGGGTGCACCAACTTACCCAACACGCTCGATTAACTTCGGCCGGACACACTTTCCTGGGCCATGCCCGGCCTCGGCCAAACGACACATCGCAACCCTACCTACAACTCAGCAGAGAGGTCCCCGCCGGTCTACATCCTAAGCGCAAGGGGGTCTTGGCCATCGCCCCTCGCCCTCCGGGTCGTTGCGTACATGGCCCAGATCCAAGCACCACCGAAATGGCGCCAATCACTCCATGCCGCACTGCTGAACTGGACGTCTGACAGAGCTTTCGGCTGATGCATACGATGCAGAACGCCCATACTATGCCCACGTGATGGTTAGTGCTATCAGACCAGAGGTCTGCTCGGATCAAATATCCAAATCGTTAGGACTAGGGCTTGCGGTAACGAGCAGAGACTCACGAAAGATGTGACCCCGTCGCCCCGTCTCGAGGACTTGCGGCAAGGGCCAAGAATGCCCGGCCGCGCCTCGTATTCACCACTCGGGCACCACACTGGCAACCCGCCTTCACATCACACGCGGGTACCCCTCAGGGTCGACCCGCCTTTCCAAGTAACATTGTAAGGTCCAAGTATCCGTGTGTCCATAACATCAGGGAATCCGAGGTATCACCCTCATTGAATTCCCACTCGATGTATCCGTCAAGGTGAACTAGGAGGGATCACCCTCACTGGGTCCACACTTGAGGTGTTGTAGGACAGCGTCGTTATCGGAAGCGGTGAAGGAGGAATCACCCTCGATGACCACGACCGAATAGCTACTCTACAGAGTTAACATCAGAAGTGCTACAAGAGGTTTCACCCTCGGCACTCGATAGTAACGCTGCAGTGTCGTTACAACTAAGGGGGGGTGATGTGTGGTGTCGGGTCCTGGTCTTCAATCCCATTGATCGGGTCTTCTGACGATCCAGCGCGGCAGTCGGGATAAGTGGGGTCACTGATAGGTCTCTACCCAGCCTAGACTAAACAGTTTAGGATATGTAGGTAATTATCAACAGTAGGTTACAATGAACAGGCTATGCATCAGAATAGGTAAAGCAGCAGCAGCAATAATTCTAATGCAAGCATGAGAAATTTAGAATGGGCGATATCGGTATGCTCAAGGGAGGGGCTTGCCTGGTTGCTCGGCGGCAAGGGCAAGGTCGTCTATGGTGTCTTCGGGCTCCGGAGCTGCGTCGGTCTCGGGGACGACGTCGGGGTCGGGGGCTATCGAGAGAGAAGAGGGGGAGGAAACAGTATAAATATATAGCAAACATGAGCATGACAAATACGATACACGGTGCTAGGGGTAGTCTAACGCAGCATCACACGTAACAGACGGAGCGGGAGAATATCTGACGATATTTCCCGGGTCTTTGGAATTGTCGGACAGAGGATAAGAGGGGAACGGTTGCAAGTTCGGATAGTTAGGGACGCGTGACGGACGAACGGACCGCGTATTCAGATTCGTCTCGTCGTTCTGAGCAACTTTCATGTACAAAGTTTTTCGATCTGAGTTACGGATTATTTAATATGATTTTCTAAAGTTTTTATTAATTTCTGGAATTTAATTAATTATTTAAATTAACATTATCCGAAACAGTGTCTTGCTGACGTCAGCATGACGTCAGCATGACGTCAGGACCAGTGGGTCCCACCTGTCATAGGCTGTTAGGTTAATTAGTGATTAACTAATTAAATTACTGTTTAATTAACACTAACTACTTAATTAAATTAACCTAATCAGGATTAATTAACTAATTAATTAATTAATTAGTTTAATTATTTTTATTTTTATTTTTATTAAATCATAATCCTATTTTTTTTTAACGTTTTGGGGGCTGTGGGCCCCGGCTGTCGGTGGCACAGAGGCCAAGCGGGCGAACGGGCGCGGGTGCGGGCGTGGACGCCCGACGGGCGCAGCGCCGCCCGAACGGGCGCACCGGCGGGGCGCGGCTGCGGCCGGAGGGGAGACGCGGCCGGGAGCGGTGTAGGGCGAGCGGCGATGCGCGGGCGCGGGGAGGCGGAGGCACGGCGCGGAGCGGGCCGGGCGCGGGCGAGCGGAGGCCGGAGCGCGCGCGCGGGCGAGCGGGCGGCAAGCGAGGCGTGGGCGCGGGCGCCTTGGTGGCGAGCGGGGACGAGGGCCCGGGCGCGGTGGGGGCGCGCGCGCGTGCGGCAGAGGCGAGCGGGGAAGGGGGCGGGCGGCGACCGAGGCAGCGCGCGGCCAGCGCGCGCGCAGGCGGAGCGGGCGACACGGCAGCCAGAGGCGGCGCGAGCAACTGCAGCGCGCAGCGAGGGGAGGCGAGCGACAGGGCACGGACGGGAGCGGCGCGGGTAACGGAGCAGGGGACCGCGGCGATCGCGGCCGGGCACGGCGGACGGCATCGAGGACGGGGACGAGGGTGAAAGGGGAGAGGGCGGCAGAGGCCGGGGCCTCACCGACGGCTGTAGAGGCACGGGGGCGGTGTGGCTCGAGGAGGCCGGTCGGGGATGAGGGTCGAGGGGGTGGCGCGGTCCGGCGACGGGGTGGTGCCGGCGACGTCGAGCGGCAGGGCGGTCGGCGGGGTGAGGCGACGGGGGCGTCGGCGAGCGGGGGCTCCGGGGAGGAGGCAAGGCGTCGAGAAGGCGGCGACGGAGCGGGGCGGGCGAACAGGCGCAAGGGCAGAGGGGCAAGGGGCGGCGGGGACCGGCCGGACGTGAGAAGGGCGAAGGTGGGGGGCGCAGCTGGCGCCGCTGTAGATCCAGATATACCAGAATTTGGATAGGGCGGGGGGCGGTCGGGGGGGGCGGGGGGCATGAGACGGGGGGGGTCGGCGAACGCGGCGCCGGCGCGGGTGGGGGGGGGGGGGGAGGGAGGGGGGGGGGGGGGGGGGGGGGGGCGACCGCGATTGGATGGGGGAGGGGGGGATTAGGGTTTCGGGGAGGGTGGCACCGGCTATGTGTAGGGCGGGCTGGGGGCCGGCCTGGCGGCCTGGACGGCCTGCTGGGCCGAGGCCCGGGGGGGTTTTATTTTCTTTGTTCTTTTTTTTATAAATTCTATACTTGTTTAGTAAATAGTTAGGCCCCAAACCGAATTTTGTAAAAAGGGAAGGAACTAGTCCATAATACCAGTGCTTTTTTCATAACAAATAAAAAGTTTGGGCAAACATCATTTATACTTAAATTAGATTATAAATGGTTATTAAATATTGGTTTTAGTCGCTGTTTGAAGAGTTGTTGAGTCTTACCCAACTCCAATGATGTTGGTTTCATTTTAGAATTGTCTCTGATTTATTGCTATTTAATGAAACAATTAGTTACTATGTGGACAACTTTTATTTTCCACTTTAATTTTAATTTGAGATTTGAGTTAGAAGTTTGAAATGCATTATGATGCAAATGATGATCAGGCACTGTTAAACATGATGACATGGCATAATCAAAATGGGGAATTACTGTAGTTAACCCACCGGGGGGTGTTGGCGTGTTACAAATCATCCTCTACTAACAAGAATTCTCGTCCCGAAGAATTAAGAAGTAGAAGGAATTAAGTTCGGGGTATTACGCACGAAGATTATCCTCGCGTTCCCAAGTGGCTTCATTTTCAGTATGATTTGACCACTGCACTTTGAGGAACTTGGTAACCTTCTGACGGGTTCGACGTTCAGCTTCATCGAGGATGCGGATCGGATGCTCCTTATAAGAAAGATCATCTTGCAATTCAAGCATCTCGTGATCCACAGATCGGTGCGGAGATTCCTTGAAGCATTTACGAAGTTGCGACACATGGAAGACGTCGTGGATATGAGAGAATTGCGGCGGCAATTCCAATTTATATGCCACCTGACCACGTCTTGCAATAATGCGGAAAGGACCAATGTAGCGTGGAGCTAACTTGCCCTTGATTCCAAAACGGTGAGTGCCTTTCATAGGTGTGACACGAAGATAAGCTTGATCACCAGGTTGATAAGTCAAACCCCATCGTTTGCGATCATAGTTGCTCTTCTGGCGGTCCTGAGCCGCCTTGAGATTTTCCCGGACAATACGAACTTGTTCTTCGGCTTGTTGAATAATATCTGGACCCACGAGCGGTCGTTCTCCAGTTTCTGACCAATTCAGAGGGGTTCGACACTTACGTCCATAGAGAACTTCAAAGGGGGCCATTTTCAAGCTGGCTTGATAGCTGTTGTTATAGGAGAACTCGGCATATGGAAGAGATTCTTCCCACTTCTTGCCGAAAGAAACAACACAAGCTCGTAGCATGTCTTCAAGCACTTGATTGACTCGTTCAACTTGGCCTTGGGATTGAGGATGATAAGCTGAACTCCAGGTAATATGAGTTCCCATAGCCTTTTGGAAACTTTCCCAGAAATGACCAGTGAATATGCTGCCACGGTCTGAACTGATCTCTTTCGGAATACCGTGGAGTGAAACAATTCTGGAGATATATAACTCTGCTAACTGACTAGCAGTGATCGTCTCCTTGACAGGCAGAAAGTGTGCAACTTTGGAGAGTTGGTCGACGACGACAAGAATAGCATCGTGATCCTTCTGTGACCTGGGAAGTCCTGTAACGAAATCCATCTGAACCTTATCCCATTTCCATAAAGGAATAGGAAGTGGTTGCAGAATTCCAGCAGGCTTCTGATGTTCTGCTTTAACGCGTCGACACACATCACATTCAGCAACATATCGAGCAATGTCTTGCTTCATTCTGGACCACCAGTACCTTTGACGGAGATCACGATACATCTTGGTGCTACCCGGATGAATAGACAGCGGGGTATCATGTGCCTCCTTCATGACTTTGTCAGTCATAAGCTCAAAGCGAGGTACTACAATGCGGTCTCTGAAATACAAGGTTCCATCTTCAGACAGCGAGAAATCCCTGTACTTTACAAGGTGAAGGTCTTTCTTCATCAGATCAATTTCAGCATCCTTAGCTTGCGCAGTCTTAACAGCTTTCTCAAGGTCTGGTTCAACAACCAAGGTTTTTAAGTATCCTTGGGGAACTATCTCGAGATTTAGCTTTCGAAGCCCTTCATACAGAAGTGGTTGCTGTAGCTGAACCTCAAGTTCGCAGCAATAGGATTTGCGGCTCAACGCATCAGCCATCACATTAGCCTTGCCAGGGGTATAAGAAATACCCAAGTCATAGTCCGCAATGGTCTCCATCCATCTTTGCTGACGGAGGTTCAGAGATGGCTGAGTGAACAAGTACTTCAGACTTTTATGATCCGTGTAGATCTCGCAACGATTACCGAGGAGGTAATGTCGCCATAACTGCAATGCATAGATGACAGCAGCTAGTTCTAGATCATGTACCGGATAATTCTCTTCATGTGGGCGCAACTGACGAGAGCCATAAGCAATCACTTTACGCTCTTGCATTAGGATACAGCCTAATCCTTCACGGGATGCGTCACAATAGATCACAAAGTCTTTGCGAGAATCTGGAGGAGCAAGTACTGGGGCAGACGTTAGCTTGTCTTTGAGTATTTGAAAACTTTCCTGACATTTTTCTGTCCATTCAAACTTAACGCCCTTGTGAAGCAGATCAGTCAAAGGCTTAGCAATCTTAGAAAAATTCTCGACAAAACGACGGCAATAACTTGCAAGACCGAGAAAACTTCTCACTTGCTTGACGTTCTTCGGAGGAGTCCAGTCAAGTATAGCCTGAACTCGTTCTGGGTTAACGGCAATGCCATCTTTCGAAATCACATGGCCGAGATATGTCACTTCAGACAACCAGAATTCACATTTAGAATATTTGGCATACAGTTGGTGTTCTCGGAGCCTTTCCAGTACAAGACGGAGGTGTTCAGCATGTTCTTCCTTATTCTTTGAATAAACCAGAATATCATCTAGATATACCACGACGAACTAGTCGAGGTAATCCATGAAGATATAATTCATCAGACGGGAAAATGTGGCTGGAGCATTGGTTAAGCCAAATGACATGACAGTGTACTCATAAGAGCCATAGCGAGTAACAAAAGCAGTCTTCGGAATATCCTCTTCACGAACACGGATCTGATGGTAACCCAACCTCAAATCAAGTTTAGAGAATACCGATGATCCAGTAAGTTGATCATACAAATCATTGATCCGAGGAAGCGGATATTTATTCTGAATGGTGGCTTGGTTAATGGGCCGATAATCCTGAACCAATCGGTTAGTTCCATCCTTCTTCTTAACGAAGAGTGAAGGTGCTCCCCAAGCAGAGGAACTGGGGCGGATGAAACCTTTCTTAAGTGATGTGTCGATTTCTTCCTTAAGTTCGAGAAGATGATGCGGAGGCATCTTATAAGGACGCTTTGCAATAGGAGTAGTGCCTGGTTTCAAGTCAATGACAAACTCAACAGCTCTAGCAGGGGGTATTCCTGGAAGTTCTTCTGGAAATACATCTTGAAATTCACGAACAACTGGAACGTTCTCGATGCCTTCAAGAGGTGAGGCATTCAATGCATTCAGAACATATATTTGAGTTTCCGCATCCTGAGCTATTCGAGCTGAGTATTTGACTGTCTGGCCAGAAGGGTGTGTGAGGCGGACTGCTTCAGTGGCACAGTCAATCAAAGCTTTATGAGGCTTCAACCAGTCCATACCCAGAATAATGTCAATGTTGGAGGTCTTAAGGGCAATGAGAGAAACGGGGAACATCAATCCTCCAATCACAATGTGATTACCGTGGCTTACCCTGGTAGTTTGCCAATTAGCCCCAGGTGAATGGATTACTAATGGTATGGACATCTCCTCGAAAAGTATATCATGGCTTCGCGCAAAACTTTCGGACATGAAGGAGTGCGATGCTCCAGAATCAAAGAGGACTGAAGCTGGGATTGAATTCACTAGAAGGGTGCCCATCACAATGCTGGGGTCCTGCCGAGCTTCTTCCATGTTGACTTGGTTGACATGAACACGTTGACTAGCAGGTAGTCTGGTTCCAACGTTCCTAGAAGGATGTTTTCGACGGCTCTTCCTGCAACCAGCAGAAGGACGTGGTGCATCCTGACGAAAAGCCATAGCATCAGGCGGTCCAGCATGGACCGATAGCTGTCTCGGCGGTGAAGGCAAACGAGGTGCAACATAGGACGGCCTTGGTGTTGGAGCAGGTCGGTGGTGTACATTATGCGGGATCCACACTCGACGTTTCTGAACAGGCTGACCCGAGGATGAGCCAGTTTCATGAGTGCGCTTGAGCGACTCCTGGCATTCAGTCAGAGCTGTTTCAATTTGGAAAGATTTGCTGACAAGCATTTCGAAGTCTGTACAATCAAGGACTGCAAGTGCGAGTTTTATGTCAGTACGGAGTCCTTCACGGAATTTATCCTGCTTACGGGCGTCAGTGCAGACGTCATCTTCAGCATAGCGGGATAACTCGAGAAATTTCCTCTGATATTCATCCACAGTCATTGTGCCCTGTGTGAGTTTGCGAAACTGCTGCTTCTTCTGATCTATCAGACCTTGAGGAAGGTACCGTGCACGAAAAGTCGACTGAAATTCCTGCCAAGTGGTTACGATTTCAGCAGGCAACATACCCTTGTGGCTTTCCCACCATTGAGCAGCTGGGCCCTTTAGGTGGAATGTCGCGAAGGTGACGTAACTGTCAGGGGCAACATTAGCTGACTCCATTTCAAACAGGATGTCACGAAGCCAATCATCAGCATCCATAGGATTGGTGGAGTTGCGGAAAACGGACGGGTTGAGGTGCACAAATTCTGGCAGCGAGATCGGTCCAGGCTCCTGACGAGCCTCATTGCATTCCAAACGTCTTACCAGACTCTCGTTGAGCTGACGGTTCAATTCAAACTGCTGCATCATTGCGGCAATATAGGGTGGAGGTGGAGGATCGTCAGCCATCCTGCCAAATCAACAGGGGCAATTTAGCTAATAACTTGCAGGTGTATGGAATTATTTATGAAGTAACACACACAACAGAAGGAAGTGCAATAGATACTTCATCATATTCGCACCAGACATCCAAAGCCACACATAGCCTCGGTTAGCATCCGGCATTACGACAGTTGAAAAGGGAAGGGCTAGACATCTAGGCGGCGCGCAGGCACGCGATATGGGAGTACACAACGAGACATAGCAAAGGCTAGATCCACGTCGGAGAAAACTGTTGGAGCGAGGAATCTGCACGTGACAACACAGGGTGCCCTCGATAAAAGGATCCTGTAAGCAGAACCTGGCCCACAATCTTGAAGCAAGGGGGGATATTTTCAGAACTCCGGGTGGATGTGATCACGAGAGCCTAATGTGGAGTTAGTAAAATCATTTAACCCGAATAGAAGAGAGGTCAGAGTCCCAGAGTAAAGATGAGGAATAAAAGATACTAATACCTCCCAATTGGCGACGTGGGCCCGTAAGCCACACAGCCAAGTTAGTAAAATAGTTTTCCGGTTTCTAGACTCAACTTCGGCCAAGGAGTTGAAAAGGGGGTTCCTACAGTCAGTCGGCTCTGATACCAACTTGTGACGCCCCCAGCCCGATCGTGCACTAATCATACACGCAAATGCACACGATCAAGCCTACGGACTCACGGGAAGATATCACAACACAACTCTAAAACATAAATAAAGTCATACAAGCTTTATATTACAAGCCAGGGGCCTCGAGGGCTCGAATACATAAGCTTGCGAACAAGCGTCAGCGGAAGCATCAGATATCTGAGTACAGATATGAAATAGAAACAGAAAGGCCTTTAGAAAGGCGGGGCAAAATAAAACACTACGATCGAAAGGCGAAGGCCTCCTGCCTGGGACCCTCCGAAACTACTCCTGGTCGTCAGTCAACTCGTAGTAGTATCCATCCTCTGGGTAGTAGTAGTAGCGATCGTCGGGGCATCTGTCTCAGGGGGCTCCGTCCTCTGGTCACGTCAAACTGATATGGGGAGAAAAAGGAAAACAAAGCAACCGTGAGTACTCAGAAGTACTCAGCAAGCAAGGATCTACACTACATATGCAACATTTTCAAAGGGAGGCTGTATATGTGGACTGGGCTGCAGAAATGCCAGAATAGAGAGAAGGCCTAGTCCTATCGAAGACTAGCATCTTCAGCGGTCTTGCAGCAGTAGAAGAGAGTAGAACAATACAATATAATGTAGCAGTAATAATATCAACCTCACCCAGAGATCCTTTCTCGACTCCCTGCGAGAAAGCAATCCCAGAGCCATATATACGGGTCTCATCACAGGTATTTCAGTCTGAATTGTATCAATGGATACAACTCCGAGTGTCCTTTACGTAGGACCGGATCGGATAAAATGTTCTTCCTGCAGGGGGTGCACCAACTAACCAACACGCCGATTAACTTGCGGCCGGACACACTTTCCCTGAGGCCATGCCGCGCTCGGCCAAACGTACACATCGCAACCCTACCTAAACTCAGCAGAGAGGTCCCCGCCGGTCTACATCCTAAGCGCAAGGGGGTTTGGCCATCGCCCCACCGCCCTGCTCGGTCGTGCGTACATGGCCCAGATCCAAGCCACCACCGAAATGGCGCCAATCAACTCCATGCCGCACTGCTGAACTGGACGTCTGACAGAGCTTTCGGCTGATGCATACGATGCAGAAAGCCCATACTATGCCCACGTGATGGTTAGTGCTATCAGACCGAGGTCTGCTCGGATCAATAGCCGAAATCGTTAGGACGAGGGCTTGCGGTAACGAGACAGAGAACTCACGAAAGATGTGACCCCGTGCCCCGTCTCGAGGACTTGCGGCAAGGCCAAGAATGCCCGCCGGCTGCGTCTTCACCACTCGGGCACCACACTGGCAAACACAGACTTCACATCACACGCGGGTACCCCCTAGGGTCGACCACGCCTCCAAGATAACATTGTAAGGTCCAGTATCCGTTGTGTCCATAACATCAGGGAATCACGAGGTTATCACCCTCATTGAATTCCCACTCGATGTATCCGTCAAGGTGAACTAGGAGGGATCACCCTCACTGGGTCCACACTTGAGGTGTTGTAGGACAGCGTCGTTATCGGAAGCGGTGAAGGAGGAATCACCCTCGATGACCACGACCGAATAGCTACTCTACAGAGTTAACATCAGAAGTGCTACAAGAGGTTTCACCCTCGGCACTCGATAGTAACCGTCTGAGTGTCGTTACAACAAGGGGGGTGATGTGCGGAGTGTCGGGTCCTGGTCTTCAATCCCATTGATGGGTCTTTGACGAATCCAGCGCGGCAGTCGGTAGATAATAAGTGGGTCACTGATAGGTCTCTACCAGCCTAGACTAAACAGTTTAGGATATGTAGGTAATTATCAACAGTAGGTTACAATGAACAGGCTATGCATCAGAATAGTAAAGCAGCAGCAGCATAGTAATTCTAATGCAAGCATGAGAAATTTAGAATGGGCGGCTATCGGTATGTCTCAAGGAGGGGCTTGCCTGGTTGCTCGGCGGCAAGGGCAAGGTCGTCTATGGTGTCTTCGGGTCTCGCCGACTGGGTCGGTCTCGGTGAGGCTACGTCGGGTGTCGGGGGCTATCGAGAGGAAGAGGGGGGAGAAACAGCTCATAAATATATAGCAAACATGAGCATGACAAATACGATACACGGTGCTAGGGTGTCTACGCAGAACGCATTCACACGTAACAGAACGGAGGGGAGGAATATCTGACGATATTTCCCGGGTTTTGGAATTGTCGGACAGAGGATAAGAGGGGAACGGTTGCAAAGTTCTGGATAGTTAGGGACGCGTGACGGACGAACCGGACCGCGTATTCAGATTCGTCTCGTCGTTCTGAGCAAACTTTCATGTACAAAGTTTTCGATCTGAGTTACGGATTATTTAATATGATTTTCTAAAGGTTTTTATTAATTTCTGGAATTTAATTATTATTTAAATTAACATTATCCGAAACAGTGTCTTGCTGACGTTCGCATACGTCCGGACCGTGGGTCCCACCTGTCATAGGCTGTTAGGTTAATTAGTGATTAACTATTAAATTACTGTTTAATTAACACTAACTATAATTTAAATTAACCTAATCAGGATTAATTAAACTATAGATAGATTAGATTAGGAGGAATTATTCAGGCTAGGGAGGAATGAGGGGCCTATTTGTACAATTAAGAAGAAAACTGTGGCGGGTGGAATGGCTGCGCGGATGGGCAGGCGAGGAAACCCAAAGGCGGCGAACGGGCGCGAAGGGAACAGAGGGACGAGGCTAGGGAGCCGACCGCCGAGACTAGGAAGAAAGAAAGAAAAAAAAACGAACGGACGGGTCGCGAAGATGGGCGACCAACAGGGGGGCGAGGAGGAGGAAGGAGGGACGCGCCGGAGACGGGATTGCGGACGATGCGGGGACGGGAGGACGGCCGGAAGGCACGAAGACAGGGAGACTGGAGGGACGGGGCCGGTGGGCGAAGATAGAAAGAGGGAGGGAGAGGCAAGAGGAGCGAAAGTAGCGCGGGCCCCCGCCCATGTCGGGCTTATCTTCAAGTCTAGGTCGTGGTGCGCGTGCCGCATTGGTGGATTCTACGGGTTTCACTGAGGGTTTCCCGTTTCGACGGTGGGTTTCTCTCGCAGCGTGCGGCAGAGCGAGAGGGAAAAAAGGGGGCGGGACCGGACAACGAGGCAAGAGAGGTCGGAGCAGCAGCGCGCGCAGGCGGAGCGGACGGACGACACCAACACGGAGCCAGAGGCGGGCTGAGCAACTGCAAGCGCGCAGCGAGGGGGAGGCGAGCGCACAGGGCACGGACGGGGGGCGCGGGGTAACGGAGGCAGGTGGAACCGCGTGCGAGGCGCGGCGCGGCCACGGCGGACGGCATCGAGGACGGGACGAGGTTTGGTGCAAAGGGAGAGGGCGGGCGAAGAGGCCCGGGGCTAACCGACGGCGTAGTGTAGAGGCAAGTGGGCGGTCGTGGCTCAACGAGCGAAGGAGTTGAGGGATCGACTTACATACCCGCCGGCGGGGAGAGGTACGAGAGGGGGGGGGCGGTGGTGCGGCGACGTCGAGCGGCAGGGCGGTCGGTGGGTGTGAGGCGACGGGGGCGTCGGCGAGCGGGCTCGGGGAGGAGGCGAGGCGGAGAGAGAGGAGCGAAAGGAGAGGGCGGGGCGGGGAGGGCGAGGGCGGCGGTGGCGGCGGGCGGGGACGGCCGGCCGGCGACGGGCGACGGGGGGGGGGGGGGGGGGTGGGGGGCGATCCCGATCCAGAATTTCTGGATCGGGGGGGAGGGGAGCGAGGGGGGGGATTAGGTTTCGGGGGGGTGGTGGCCGGCTATGTAGGGCGACGGCTGGGCCGGCCTGGCGGCCTGGACGGCCTGCTGGGCCGAGGCCCGGGGGGGGTTTTATTTTCTTTTGTTCTTTTTCTTTTTATAAATTCATATACCTCTGTTTAGTAAATAGTTAGGCCCCAAACCGAATTTTGTAAAAAGGGAGACCTAGTCCATAAATACCAGTGCTTTATTTCCTAACACCTAAAATTAGTTTGGGCAAAACATCATTTCATACTTAAATTAGATTTAATAAATGGTTATTAAATATTGTTTTTAGTCGCTGTTTGAAGATGTTTGAGTGACTTACCCAACTCCAATGATGTTGGTTTCAATTTTAGAATTGTCTCTGATTTATTTGCTATTTAATGAACAATTTAGTTACTATGTTGGACAACTTTTATTTTCCACTTTAATTTAATTTGAATTTGAGTTAGAAGTTGAAATGCATTATGATGCAAATGATGATCATGCACTGTTAAACATGATGACATGGCATAATCAAAATGGGATTACTGTAGTTAACCACCGGGGGTGTTACACTATCTTCGGGATTAGTTTTAGACCGCAATAATTGTTATTTGGTGCCAGCGTTGAGCATGAACATTATATCTGGATCTTGTTTATTGCGAGACGGTTATTCATTTAAATCGGAGAATAATGGTTGTTCTATTTATATGAGTAATATCTTTTATGGTCATGCACCCTTGATGAATAGTCTATTCTTGTTGAATCTCGATCGTAGTGATACACATATTCATGCTATTGATGCCAAAAGATGCAAAGTTGGTAATGATAGTGCAACATACTTGTGACACTGCCGTTTAGGTCATATTGGTGTAAAGCGCATGAAGAAACTCCATGCGGATGGACTTTTGGAATCACTTGATTATGAATCATTTGATACTTGCGAACCATGTCTCATGGGCAAGATGACTAAAACTTCGTTCTCCGGAACAATGGAGCGAGCTAATGAATTATTGGGAATAATACATACCGATGTATACGGTCCGATGAGTGTTGAGGCAAGCGGCGGGTATCGTTATTTTCTTACCTTCACAGATGATTTAAGTAGGTATGGGTATATCTACTTGATGAAATACAAGTCTGGAACATTTGAAAAGTTCAAAGAATTTCAGAGTGAAGTGGAGAATCATCGTAACAAGAAAATAAAGTTTCTACGATCTGATCGTGGAGGCGAATATTTGAGTTACGAGTTTGGCCTTCATTTAAAACAATGTGGAATTGTTTCACAACTCACGCCACCTGGAACACCACAGCGTAATGGTGTGTCCGAACGTCGTAACCGTACTTTATTAGATATGGTGCGTTCTATGATGTCTCTCACCAATTTACCACTATCGTTTTGGGGTTATGCATTAGAGATAGCCGCATTCACGTTAAATAGGGCACTGTCTAAATCCGTTGAGACGACACCGTATGAACTATGGTTTGGCAAGAAACCAAAGCGGTCATTTCTTAAAGTTTGAGGATGCAACGCTTATGTCAAAAGGCTTCAGCCTGATAAGCTCGAACCTAAATCAGAGAAGTGCATCTTCATAGGATACCATAAGGAAACTATTGGGTACACCTTCTACCATAGATCCGAAGGCAAAATCTTTGTTGCCAAGAATGGATCCTTTCTAGAGAAGGAGTTTCTCTCGAAAGAAGTGAGTGGGAGGAAAGTAGAACTTGATGAGGTAATTATACTTTCTCTCGAATTTGAAAGTAGCACATCACAGAAAACCGTTCCCGTGATGCCTACACCAACTAGAGAGGATGCAAATGATAATGATCATGAAACTTCAGATCAAGTTAGTACTAAACTTCGTAGGTCGACCAGAGCATGATCCGCACCAGAGTGGTACGGTAATCCTGTCCTGTAAGTTATGTTATTAGACCATAGCGAACCTACAAACTATGAAGAAGTTATGATGAGCCCAGATTCCGACAGATGGCTTGAGGCCATGAAATCTGAGATAGGATCCATGTATGAGAACAAAGTGTGGACTTTGGTGGACTTGCCCGATGATCGGCAAGCCATTGAGAATAAATGGATCTTCAAGAAGAAGACTGACGCTGATGGTAATGTTACTGTCTATAAAGCTCGACTTGTAGCAAAAGGTTTTTGACAAGTTCAACGGGTTGACTACGATGAGACTTTCTCACCCGTAGCGATGCTTAAGTCTGTCCGAATCATGTTAGCAATTGCCGCATTTTATGATTATGAAATCTGGCAAATGGACGTCAAAACTGCATTCCTTAATGGATTTCTTAAAGAAGAGTTGTATATGATGCAACCAGAAGGTTTTGTCGATCCTAAAGGTGCTAACAAAGTGTGCAAGCTCCAGCGTTCCATCTATGGACTGGTGCAAGCATCTCAGAGTTGGAATATATGCTTTGATGAGGTGATCAAAGCATATGGTTTTATACAGACTTACGGTGAAGCCTATATTTACAAGAAAGTGAATGGGAGCTCTGTAGTATTTCTATTATATGTGGATGACATATTGTTGATTGGAAATGATATAAAATTTCTGGATAGCATAAAAGGATACTTGAATAAGAATTTTTCAATGAAAGACCTCGGTGCAGCCGCTTATATATTGGGCATGAAGATCTATAGGGATAGATCGAGACGCTTAATAGGACTTTCACAAAGCACATACATTGACAAAGTTTTGAAGAAGTTCAAAATGGATCAGTCAAAGAAAGGGTTCTTACCTGTATTACAAGGTGTGAAATTGAGTCAGACTCAAAGCCCGACCACTGCAGAAGATAGAGAGAGAATGAAAGTCATTCCCTATGCCTCAGCCATAGGTTCTATCATGTTTGCTATGCTATATACCAGACCTGATGTGTGCCTTGCCATAAGTTTGGTAGGTAGGTACCAAAGTAATCCAGGAGTGGATCACTGGACAGCGGTCAAGAACATCCTGAAGTACCTGAAAAGGACCAAGGATATGTTTCTCGTTTATGGAGGTGACGAAGAGCTCATCGTAAATGGCTACGTCGATGCTAGCTTCGACACTGACCCGAATGACTCTAAGTCACAAACCGGATACGTATTTATATTGAATGGTGGAGCTGTCAGTTGGTGCAGTTCCAAGCAGAGCGTCGTGGCGGGATCTACGTGTGAAGCGGAGTACATAGCTGCTTTGGAAGCAGCACATGAAGGAGTCTGGATGAAGGAGTTCATATCCAATCTGGGTGTAATACCCAGTGCATCGGGTCCAATGAAAATCTTTTGTGATAACACTGGAGCAATTGCCTTAGAGAAGGAATCCTGGTTTCACAAGAGAACCAAACACATCAAGAGACACTTCAACTCCATTCGTGAAAAGGTCAAGGATGGAGACATAGAGATTTGCAAAATACATACGGATCTGAATGTAGCAGACCCGTTGACTAAGCCTCTTTCATGAGCAAAACATGATCAGCACCAAGACTCCATGGGTGTTAGATTCATTACAATGTAATCTAGATTATTGACTCTAGTGCAAGTGGGAGACTGAAGGAAATATGCCCTAGAGGCAATAATAAAGTTGTTATTTTATATTTTCTTATTCATGATAAAGATTTACTATTCATGCTAGAATTGTATTGATCGGAAACTTAAATACATGTGTGAATACATAAACAAATACTGTGTCCCTACTAAGCCTCTACTAGACTAGCTCGTTGATCAAAGATGGTTAAGGTTTTCTACCAATAGACATATGTTGTCACTTGATAACGGGATCACATCATTAGGAGAATGATGTGATGGATAAGACCCATCCGTTAGCTTAGCATATGATCGTTCAGTCTATTGCTATTGCTTTCTTAATGTCAAATACATATTCCTTCGACTATGAGATCATGCAACTCCCGGATACCGTAGGAATACCTTGTGTGCAATCAAACGTCACAACATAACTGGGTGATCATAAAGATGCTCTACAGGTATCTCCGAAGGTGTCTGTTGAGTTGGCATAGATCGAGATTAGGATTTGCCAGTCCGTGTATCAGAGAGGTATCTCCGGGCCCTCTCGGTAATACACATCACAAGAAACTTGCAAGCAAAGTGACTAAGGAGTTAGTTACGAGATGATGTATTACGGAACAAGTAAAGATACTTGCCGGTAACGAGATTGAACTAGGTATGAAGATACCGACGATCGAATCTCGGGCAGGTAACATACCGATAGACAAAGGGAATTACTTATGTTGTCATAAGGTTCGACCGATAAGGATCTTCGTAGAATATGTAGGAACCAATATGGGCATCCAGGTTCCACTATTGGTTATTGACCGGAGAGGGGTCTCGGTCATGTCTACATAGTTCTCAAAACCGTAGGGTCCGCACGCTTAACGTTCGTTGACGATATAGTGTTATATGAGTTATGTGATTTGGTGACTGAATGTTGTTGGGAGTCTCGGATGAGATCACGGACATGACGAGGAGCTCCGGAATGGTCCGGAGGTAAAGATTGATATATAGGACGATGATATTTGGACACCGGAAGAGTTTCAGGAGGTACCGGGTAGTCATCGGATCACCGGAAGGGGTTCCGGGAACTCCCGGGAGGTTAATGGGCCATATGGGCCAAAGGGGGGAACACACCAGCCCACAAGGGGCTGGCGCGCCCCTCCTAAGGCCGCAGCCCTTGGGGAGAGAAGGAAAGGGTGGAGTCGGCCTCCCCCTTCCTTCCCTCTCCTCCCCTTTCCTTCCCCCCTTGTGCAAACAAGGTGGGGGGGGGGGGGCGCCACAGGGCAGGAGCCCAAGGGGGCCGGCGGCCACCCTTGGGGCGCCTCCTGGCTGCCTCCCCTCCCCCCACATATATATATGAGGGAGGGGGCGCCACACAAAGACCACGACAATCTCTTAGCCGTGTGTGGCTCCCCTCTCCACAGTTTCGTCCCTCGGTCATATTTTCGTAGTGCTTAGGCGAAGCCCTGCGGAGATAGCATCTCCACCACCGTCACCACGCCGTCGTGCTGCCGGAACTCATCCACTACTTCACCCGTCTTGCTGGATCAAGAAGGCGAGGACGTCAACGAGCTGAAAGTGTGCTGAACGCGGAGGTGCCGTACGTTCGGTACTTGATCGGTTGGATCGCGAAGAAGTTCGACTACATCAACCGTGTTACTAAACGCTTCCGCTTACGGTCTACGAGGGTACGTAGACACACTCTCCCTCTCGTTGCTATGCATCTCCATGGATAGATCTTGCGTGTGCATAGAATTTTTTTTTGTTTTCCATGCAACGTTCCCCAACAAATCCTTCGATTTCTTGCTGATTTCGCTTTCAATAGCTGGGACTTGGGCTTTCGTTGTTCCTTATCGCCTGTAGAGTTGGAAGACTGTCATTGTCTTGCTGCCTTCTTCCCAACGCTCTTGGAGATTTCGGACACGGTTACCTGGTTGCATTCCTCTTCTGGGAAATTCTCCGTTAAATCTTTGTATCTTCAGTTGGTTTCTGGTTCCCCTTCGTCTAGGTTTAAGGATGTGTGGCGGGATCACATTCCATTGATCAAAATCTTCCTATGTCAGGCTAGGGAAAGTTGCGCGTTAATGATCAGATCCGCAAGGAATGGCAGGGCTTCGTCTTTGTGCTCTCTTTGCTCACGTGGTGAGAACATTGACCATATTATGTTTAACCGTGACTTCACAGCTTTAATCTGGAGCTGCACCCGGTCGTGGCTGGGTGTTACCTGGGCTCCCTCTCTTCTTTTGTTCAATTATTTCCGCTAGTTAACTCCCTCTCTTGTCGGCTTAAGCGCATCTTTTGGTTTGGTTTTGATGCTGTTATTTAGGCTCTGTGGACAACAAGAAATAAATTTACCATCGAGCATGTGTTTCCGTCTAAACCCCTGCAGACATTATCTTCAAATCTTTGATCTTGTCGCAACAGTGGAATCCGCTAGTTAAAAGCTGTGATCTCGACGCTGCGGAGCTGCTGATCTCTCGGGTGTGATCGACTGCAACCTCCTTATCTCCAAGAGTGCAAGCTCCGATGGCGTAGTTGGTGTGGCGTTGTTGCTTTCCTATTTCGTCTTTGTAGGCCATAGGTTGGTGGCCTGTGTGCCTGATACTCTTCTGTTATGATTGTTGTGCAACCCGTACTTTCGTTTAAGGTGTGTTTGTGGTAACTTTTGTTGTTGTGAACTCTGTGGTTGGCTTTATCTATAAAGTCGGATAATGGTCTTTTCTCTAAAACAATATTACACGGTTTTTTTTTACTGCATGAAAGGTGAAATGAGCAATGGCGCTTGTAACTCGACGAACTAGCAAGGTGCCCTTCTCTTTTCTGATTTCAATAAGCCAGCCCAGCTTTAAGAAACTCTTTCAAAAGAAGGCATGTCTTTCTGTATTCCACAATTCTTAAATTGGTTACAAGCATTGGATATCTGTTTACCAGTATATATTTAGCCTGAAAACACTATTTTGATATGTGAATGTCTATGGATGTGGCTTGCATACACAGAGTTCTGGAATGACATTTGTCAATCATAATCTGACGAAAAAGAAATCGCGTCAATAACCAAATAAACTTTCTGTTGATGCATTTCAGAAAATCCACACAGCACTCAGCACCACAGCAGAATCATTGATGTATGTAGGAATACTTCTTCTCTAGAGCATATTTCTTTGCTGGTGAGATGGTTTGCACTTGCAACTAGAAAAGGGAAGAGCACTGAGCACATTCTTACCTTCTCTGGTAGTACATCACAATAGACAGGCGGAATGTTTATTTTTGCGAAATCTGCCTAGGTAACATAAGAAGTTCATCTTCTAACTCGTGGCTGGCTGGTCGGTCACAACATTTAAGGAATGCTGGGCTTATCCGACAAAATAAATAATTCGGCAAAAATTTGCAATGTGGGGGAAAACTATGCCAACTTTTCATATCCAGCCAGGGAACCGTATTACATAAGGTAGTTGGAAAAAGAATGCCTTGTTTATCTCGCTACTACTACTGCCTTAATGCAAGGCTTTGCGCGATCATATACTAGTTATATGTATGTATGTGTAGATAGGTAACACAAAACAAGAATATATGTATGTTTATGATGAGTTAACATCTCAGACACTGAATAATGTTTCGTCAACATTGATCCTGCAGCAAGGGGCAGGGCATCACCAGATCTATCTATCTTCTGAGGCCCTCACAAATGTAGGTGGCATAGAGATCCCTGTGAAAGAAAATTATGCAACATCGTCATCAGTTGAATGCATATATCACTTTGAATTCCAGCGGGGGTGAAAAAAATTGTAGGAGACCAGGTCTCACAGTCTCACGTGTCATCCATCAGGATGGGTCTCACCTGCTAGCCCGTGAGACCTGGTCTCATAGAATTCTTTTCCCAGCGGGGGTGCCATGGATCAGATCTTGACGGACGGCGAGCTGTCTGTGGGTGGATGGATCTGCGTGTCGGTTGGAGAAGATGGACGCTGAAAATCAAATAGGGGTAGCAGAATCAGGGTGATGAATCAGATCTGAACACTTTGCTACGCGAATCAACACGATTCAGAAAGAGAGGGGCGGACGGACACAGGGCAACGAAACGAACGTACGTACGTACCTGAGGAAGGGAGGGTTTGAGTTGAATGCTTCTCTGCACTGCTCTGCTGTGGACTCAGCGGCTGTCGTGTGGTGATGAGGGGAGAGGAGACTCTGCCAGCCTGGTGTGTAGGTCAAGGTTTTTTTTTCCTTATTACGCAAAATGCTTCCGTTCGTCCGTCCGTCCATCTCCACCGAGCTGGGTGCACTCGATTATTCAATAATTTGAATTGATCTACTACTAGTACTTACATTCTTAAGAAGTTGCTCCCCACTACTACCAACTCTCTCTACATGCACACTATCCACGTCAGCATTCAGTTTCCAAGCTACAATCGATCGGTAACCTCTCTCTGTTCGTTTACCTCAATACGTACAATGAACCGGCACGCTCAGGTTCTCCTTCCGGCTTCCCGAGCCGCGCTTTAATTAATTTGGAAGCCCGAACGAGCAGGTGGGCCTGCACCCGGCTTCCCTTCCCCTCCTTGGACGCCGCATATTCTTCTCATTATTCTCTCATCCCTTCCACTTCACCTCCCAGCTCCCCTCCGATTTCTGCAATCCCCGCATCCTACACCGCACCAAGGCACTGCCTACTGTTTCACGATTCCTGCAACTCAACGCCGCTATCTCCTGATTTGATTGTAGGCATCATCCTTTCCGTCGAAGGAGTGATCATGCGGCCATCTCCACGCAGCCGAATCACCATTTGTGCATGCCATTCGTCTGCTCTGGGCCCTCCTCGCATCGGCGACCTCGGACGCGACGCTCCGCTCCGAACCTTCCTCGCGCTGGCATCATCGGACGCACCAGATGCGGCCATCGCCGTTGCGGCCCCGATTCTAGCGGGACGCTCTACTCCAGGCCTGCCGGCGGCCTCGGATGCGCCGGCCATCCCCACGCAGCCCAATGAGCCTGTGCGCACGAGTTGCTCTGCTCCGGGATCTCCTCGCGCTGATGGCCTCAGATGCACTAGACGCGGCTATCCCCACCGCGGCCCGGTCCCAGCGGGATGAGTTCTGGAAGGAGAAGCTCGCTGACCCGCTGCCTCCTAGCCGTCGCTATCAACGCCCGCAAGCACAACCTGAAGAAGAGCGTTATCATCTCTTCTCCTCATGATTGGCCCGTATCTTCATTCACTTATTAGCTGTTGTAGTTTTGGACTTCTTGTGGTGCTTTGGATGATTAATCTTCTTTCATTTTTGTTGGATTTCTGTGGTCTGCACTGGTCTGATGAAGATAGATTGATATCAATGGTGAGCTTGGGCCTCTCATCTGTTCTGGTTTGCTTGCTTCGTGATTTGCTAGATTTGGTGTTGTGATGTGGTATTCGTATGTTTCTAGGCGCTTGAAGATATGTCTGAGGTGCTTGCTAGCTTCAACTGGACGAGGATGGCGACCTACGGACTACGACAACAATTCCTCTCCAGTTGAAGGTCATGTACCCCTGTTGTTCTTCAGTCGTTTTTTCCCTGTGCAACCGTAAATGCTACAGGCACACACTGTTCCTATACATTGCTACTTTTGCATATTTGGGTGCTTGATTAATATCCAAACTAAATTTTGTTCGACAGTCATTGCCCAGTCCCAGATGCTCATGTTTCCGTGTGTTGTTTCTTTGAGAGCATATCGTTCCTCAAATATGGAAGGGTCTAACAATGAATTACTTCTTGATGTGCAACCTAACCTACTTCCCAAATTCATATATAACCATCTGGCAGGTCTGGTATGTACGAGCCCCATCCCTTACCAAAGTTTTGATTTTATTTGCATTACACATGCACTTTGCATTTAATTATGCATATCTTAGATGGTAAAATCATTTGATTTTTTACGTGTGTTACATAGCCTATCGGATAATCTTGCTGCAGCCATACAAATATTTTTAAGCTGTGGTTTAATTATTTACCTTTGGTCAGAAAGAAAACACATAAGCTTATAGACACTATCCATAACCGCGCGTCCCCCGCGCGTCGCCTCTGGCGCACGGGGAAACCCTAACCGCGCCGCCAGCCGCCCCTTCCCGCTCCTCCCCCGCTTCGCCGCCGCCGGAGGGGACACCGGCGAAGCCCGCGTGGTCCCCAGGGAAGGTGGCGGCGGGGCGTCCTCGTCGTTCTCGCGCAGATCTCGCGGCGACAAGTGGCGCGCGGCGGTGTTCCGCCGGTGGCTGGCGCCTGCTGCCCGTGGGGCGGCGTCCCTCACGGCGGCGGGGTTGCCCCTGAACGGCGCTTGGTGGTGGCCACGTGACGGCGCGCGGGTGGGCCGGATCTGGGCTTCCGGTCTGCGTCCTCGTCGTGGCAGCGCTTGCCATTGCCCTCGGCCATGAGGCGTGGTCCGGGACGGGCTGAGCGCCGGTGGTGCTGGCCAGGACGCACGCTGGCAGCGCCCTACTTCATCTCGCGTCGTCTCGCTGGCCAATGGTGGTGGTCATCTTCTTCGTCAGAGATGGCCGGCCAGAGGCTTGGTGATCGGATCTCGAGATCCATCATCTAGTCCCGGCTGCGAGTTGGGGAAACATGGTTGCCGGTGAAAACCGAGCCATTGGCAGGCGATGGCGGCGGTCTACGCCGTTACCTTGATGGAGGCATCGTCGTGTAACTACTGTCGACCCACTCGTGCTCCTCTGGGGGAAACCCTAGGATCTGGTGTTCCAGATCGGACGATGGCGGCACTGCGGTGTCGTTTCTCTCTTGGGAGCATCGTTTGTGGAGCAGCGCTGGAAGTCAGAGGCAGGAGGTGGAGCGGCTTCGTCTTGCACGGAGCTTCGGTGGAGATGTCAAGTCATGCCTGACCGACAGGTGCTACGCTTTGTCATGCCTGGTCGGCAGGTGCTACGCACGACAGATCTTCCAAAGACTTCAAGCTGTGTCGGCTGGTGGTACTTGGCAGCATGGTGCTGAGGTGTATCAGTGGCGACCGCGACGTGCTCAGCTGTTTGCGCGCAGGGAGGAGGTGTCGTTGGGCACCGTGGTGGCGTCGACGATAGCTAGACCGAG